>JAWQFJ010027869.1:40000-57500 GCA_034096865.1 Theodoxus fluviatilis | reverse complement strand
CTCGCCGCGGCTTGGATGAGGGGGATTAGCCTAACGAGGATCAAATCCCTGGTCCTGCAGATTGGGGGTGGTGTGGGTGGGGGTGGGGTGGGGGTGGGGTGGGGTGGAGGGTGTCAAGGCCGCTGTGTGGCCCGGGCTGGCGTGTCACGGCGGAGGATGGAATTCCTGACTTGTCGCCCATTCTTTCTCTGTGCTTTCTCATTACTTCTTTCAATGCTTTCTCTGTGCTTTTTCAGTGCTTCTTTTATTACTTTCTCTGTGCTTCCTCTGTGCTTCCTCTGTGCTTCCTCTGTGCTTTCTCTGTGCTTTCTCAGGGCTTTCTCTGTGCTTTCTCAGCGCTTTCTCAGTGCTTCTTTCAGTGCTTTCTCTGTGCTTTCTCAGGGCTTTCTCTGTGCTTTCTCAGGGCTTTCTCTGTGCTTTCTCAGCGCTTTCTCAGTGCTTTCTCAGCGCTTTCTCAGTGCTTTCTCTGTGCTTCTTTCAGTGCTTTCTCAGCGCTTTCTCAGTGCTTCTTTCAGTGCTTTCTCAGTGCTTCCTCAGTGCTTCCTCTGTGCTTCCTCAGTGCTTTCTCTGTGCTTTCTCAGTGCTTTCTCTGTGGTTTATCTGTGCTTTCTAAGTGTTTCTTCAGTGCTTCCTCGGTGCTTCTTTCAGTGCTTTCTCAGTGCTTCCTCAGTGCTTCCTCTGTGTTTCCTCAGTGCTTTCTCTGTGCTTTCTCAGTAAGAAGTGTGCATTGCGTTCCAGTAAGAAGGATGCAGTGTGTAGTGTGTGCATTGTGTTTCAGTAAGAAGTGTGCAGTATGTAGTGTGTGCATTGTGTTCCAGTAAGAAGTGTGCAGTGTGTAGTGTGTGCATTGTGTTCCAGTAAGAAGTGTGCATTGTGTTCCAGTAAGAAGGATGCAGTGTGTAGTGTGTGCATTGTGTTCCAGTAAGAAGTGTGCAGTGTGTTCCAGTAAGAAGTGTGCATTGTGTTCCAGTAAGAAGGATGCAGTGTGTAGTGTGTGCATTGTGTTCCAGTAAGAAGTGTGCAGTATGTAGTGTGTGCATTGTGTTCCAGTAAGAAGTGTGCAGTGTGTTCCAGTAAGAAGGATGCAGTGTGTAGTGTGTGCATTGTGTTCCAGTAAGAAGTGTGCATTGTGTTCCAGTAAGAAGTGTGCAGTGTGTTCCAGTAAGAAGTGTGCAGTGTGTTCCAGTAAGAAGGATGCAGTGTGTTCCAGTAAGAAGTGTGCATTGTGTTCCAGTAAGAAGTGTGCAGTGTGTAGTGTGTGCATTGTGTTCCAGTAAGAAGTGTGCAGTATATAGTGTGTGCATTGTGTTCCAGCAAGAAGGATGCAGTGTGTTCCAGTAAGAAGTGTGCAGTATGTAGTGTGTGCATTGTGTTCAAGCAAGAAGGATGCAGTGTGTAGTGTGTGCATTGCGTTCCAGTAAGAAGTGTGCAGTATGTAGTGTGTGCATTGTGTTCCAGCAAGAAAAGTGCAGTGAGTTCCAGCAAGAAGGATGCAGTGTGTAGTGTGTGCATTGCGTTCCAGTAAGAAGTAGGCAGCGTGTTCCAGTAAGAAGTGTGCATTGTGTTCCAGTAAGAAGTGTGCAGTATGTTCCAGTAAGAAGTGTGCAGTGTGTAGTGTGTGCATTGCGTTCCAGTAAGAAGTGTGCAGTGTATTCCAGTAAGAAGTGTGCATTGTGTTCCAGCAAGTAGTGTGCAGTGCGTTCCAGTAAGAAGTGTGCAGTGTATTCCAGTAAGAAGTGTGCAGTGTGTTCCAGTAAGAAGTGTGCAGTGTATTCCAGTAAGAAGTGTGCAGTGTGTTCCAGTAAGAAGTGTGCATTGTGTTCCAGTAAGAAGTGTGCATTGTGTTCCAGTAAGAAGTGTGCCGTGTGTTCCAGTAAGAAGTGTGCAGTGTGTTCCAGTAAGAAGTGTGCCGTGTGTTCCAGTAAGAAGTGTGCAGTGTGTTCCAGCAAGTAGTGTGCAGTGTGTTCCAGCAAGTAGTGTGCAGTGTGTTCCAGTAAGAAGTGTGCATTGTGTTCCAGTAAGAAGTGTGCATTGTGTTCCAGTAAGAAGTGTGCAGTGTGTTCCAGTAAGAAGTGTGCAGTATGTTCCAGTAAGAAGTGTGCAGTGTGTTCCAGTAAGAAGTGTGCATTGTGCTCCAGTAAGAAGTGTGCAGTGTGTTCCAGTAAGAAGTGTGCAGTGTGTTCCAGTAAGAAGTGTGCATTGTGTTCCAGCAAGTAGTGTGCAGTGTGTTCCAGTAAGAAGTGTGCATTGTGCTCCAGTAAGAAGTGTGCAGTGTGTAGTGTGTGCATTGCGTTCCAGTAAGAAGTGTGCATTGTGTTCTAGCAAGTAGTGTGCAGTGTGTTCCAGTAAGAAGTGTGCAGTGTGTTCCAGTAAGAAGTGTGCAGTGTGTTCCAGTAAGAAGTGTGCAGTGTGTTCTAGCAAGTAGTGTGCAGTATGATCCAGTAAGAAGTGTGCAGTGTGTTCCAGTAAGAAGTGTGCAGTGTGTTCCAGTAAGAAGTGTGCAGTGTGTTCTAGCAAGTAGTGTGCAGTGTGTTCCAGTAAGAAGTGTGCAGTGTGTTCCAGTAAGAAGTGTGCAGTGTGTTCCAGTAAGAAGTGTGCAGTGTGTTCTAGCAAGTAGTGTGCAGTGTGTTCCAGTAAGAAGTGTGCAGTGTGTTCCAGTAAGAAGTGTGCAGTGTGTTTCAGTAAGAAGTGTGCAGTGTGTTCTAGCAAGTAGTGTGCAGTGTGTTCCAGTAAGAAGTGTGCAGTGTGTTCCAGTAAGAAGTGTGCAGTGTGTTCCAGCAAGAAGTGTGCAGTGTGTTCCAGTAAGAAGTGTGCATTGTTTTCCAGTAAGAAGTGTGCAGTGTGTTCCAGTAAGAAGTGTGCAGTATGTAGTAAGAAGTGTGCATTGTGTTCCAGTAAGAAGTGTGCATTGTGTTCCAGTAAGAAGTGTGCAGTGTGTAGTGTGTGCATTGTGTTCCAGCAAGAAGTGTGCAGTGTGTTCCAGTAAGAAGTGTGCAGTGTGTTCCAGCAAGAAGTGTGCAGTGTGTAGTGTGTGCATTGTGTTCCAGCAAGAAGTGTGCAGTGTGTTCCAGTAAGAAGTGTGCATTGCGTTCCAGCAAGAAGTGTGCAGTGTGTTCCAGCAAGAAGTGTGCAGTGTGTATTGTGTGCATTGTGTTCCAGCAAGAAGTGTGCATTGTGTTCCAGCAAGAAGTGTGCAGTGTGTTCCAGCAAGAAGTGTGCAGTGTGTATTGTGTGCAGTGTGTTCCAGTAAGAAGTGTGCAGTGTGTTCCAGCAAGAAGTGTGCAGTGTGTATTATGTGCATTGTGTTCCAGGAAGAAGTGTGCATTGTGTTCCAGTAAGAAGTGTGCATTGTGTTCCAGTAAGAAGTGTGCATTGTGTTCCAGCAAGAAGTGTGAAGTGTGTTCCAGTAGGAAGTGTGCAGTGTGTTCCAGTAAGAAGTGTGCATTGTGCTCCAGTAAGAAGTGTGCAGTGTGTTCCAGTAAGAAGTGTGCAGTGTGTTCCAGTAAGAAGTGTGCATTGTGTTCCAGCAAGTAGTGTGCAGTGTGTTCCAGTAAGAAGTGTGCATTGTGCTCCAGTAAGAAGTGTGCAGTGTGTAGTGTGTGCATTGCGTTCCAGTAAGAAGTGTGCATTGTGTTCTAGCAAGTAGTGTGCAGTGTGTTCCAGTAAGAAGTGTGCAGTGTGTTCCAGTAAGAAGTGTGCAGTGTGTTCCAGTAAGAAGTGTGCAGTGTGTTCTAGCAAGTAGTGTGCAGTATGATCCAGTAAGAAGTGTGCAGTGTGTTCCAGTAAGAAGTGTGCAGTGTGTTCCAGTAAGAAGTGTGCAGTGTGTTCTAGCAAGTAGTGTGCAGTGTGTTCCAGTAAGAAGTGTGCAGTGTGTTCCAGTAAGAAGTGTGCAGTGTGTTCCAGTAAGAAGTGTGCCGTGTGTTCTAGCAAGTAGTGTGCAGTGTGTTCCAGTAAGAAGTGTGCAGTGTGTTCCAGTAAGAAGTGTGCAGTGTGTTTCAGTAAGAAGTGTGCAGTGTGTTCTAGCAAGTAGTGTGCAGTGTGTTCCAGTAAGAAGTGTGCAGTGTGTTCCAGTAAGAAGTGTGCAGTGTGTTCCAGCAAGAAGTGTGCAGTGTGTTCCAGTAAGAAGTGTGCATTGTGTTCCAGTAAGAAGTGTGCAGTGTGTTCCAGTAAGAAGTGTGCAGTGTGTTCCAGTAAGAAGTGTGCATTGTGTTCCAGTAAGAAGTGTGCATTGTGTTCCAGTAAGAAGTGTGCAGTGTGTAGTGTGTGCATTGTGTTCCAGCAAGAAGTGTGCAGTGTGTTCCAGTAAGAAGTGTGCAGTGTGTTCCAGCAAGAAGTGTGCAGTGTGTAGTGTGTGCATTGTGTTCCAGCAAGAAGTGTGCAGTGTGTTCCAGCAAGAAGTGTGCAGTGTGTATTGTGTGCAGTGTGTTCCAGTAAGAAGTGTGCAGTGTGTTCCAGCAAGAAGTGTGCAGTGTGTATTATGTGCATTGTGTTCCAGGAAGAAGTGTGCATTGTGTTCCAGTAAGAAGTGTGCAGTGTGTTCCAGCAAGAAGTGTGCATTGTGTTCCAGCAAGAAGTGTGCATTGTGTTCCAGTAAGAAGTGAGCAGTGTGTTCCAGTAAGAAGTGTGCATTGTGTTCCAGTAAGAAGTGTGCATTGTGTTCCAGTAAGAAGTGTGCATTGTGTTCCAGTAAGAAGTGTGCATTGTGTTCCAGCAAGAAGTGTGAAGTGTGTTCCAGTAAGAAGTGTGCAGTGTGCTCCAGCAAGAAGTGTGCAGTTTGTAGTGTGTGCATTGTTTTCCAGTAAGAAGTGAGCAGTGTGTTCCAGTAAGAAGTGTGCAGTGTGTTCCAGTAAGAAGTGTGCAGTGTGTTCCAGCAAGAAGTGTGCAGTGTGTTTCAGTAAGAAGTGTGCATTGTTTTCCAGTAAGAAGTGAGCAGTGTGTTCCAGTAAGAAGTGTGCAGTGTGTTCCAGTAAGAAGTGTGCATTGTGTTCCAGTAAGAAGTGTGCATTGTGTTCCAGTAAGAAGTGTGCAGTGTGTTCCAGCAAGAAGTGTGCAGTGTGTAGTGCGTGCAGTGTGTTCCAGTAAGAAGTGTGCAGTGTGTAGTGCGTGCAGTGTGTTCCAGTAAGAAGTGTGCAGTGTGTAGTGTGTGCATTGTGTTCCAGTAAGAAGTGTGCATTGTGTTCCAGCAAGTAGTGTACAGTGTGTTCCAGCAAGTAGTGTGCAGTGTGTTCCAGTAAGAAGTGTGCATTGTGTTCCAGTAAGAAGTGTGCAGTGTGTTCCAGTAAGTAGTGTGCATTTTGTTCCAGTAAGTAGTGTGCAGTGTGTTCCAGTAAGAAGTGTGCAGTGTGTAGTGTGTGCATTGTGTTCCAGTAAGAAGTGTGCAGTGTGTTCCAGTAAGAAGTGTGCATTGTGTTCCAGTAAGAAGTGTGCAGTGTGTTCCAGTAAGTAGTGTGCATTTTGTTCCAGTAAGAAGTGTGCAGTGTGTTCCAGTAAGTAGTGTGCAGTGTGTTCCAGCAAGAAGTGTGCAGTGTGTTCCAGTAAGAAGTGTGCAGTGTGTTCCAGTAAGTAGTGTGCAGTGTGTTCCAGTAAGAAGTGTGCAGTGTGTTCCAGTAAGAAGTGTGCAGTGTGTTCCAGTAAGTAGTGTGCAGTGTGTTCCAGTAAGAAGTGTGCAGTGTGTAGTGTGTGCATTGTGTTCCAGTAAGAAGTGTGCAGTGTGTTCCAGTAAGTAGTGTGCAGTGTGTTCCAGTAAGAAGTGTGCAGTGTGTTCCAGTAAGAAGTGTGCATTGTGTTCCAGCAAGAAGTGTGCAGTGTGTTCCAGCAAGAAGTGTGCATTGTGTTTCAGCACGTAGTGTGCAGTGTGTTCCAGTAAGAAGTGTGCAGTGTGTTCCAGTAAGAAGTGTGCATTGTGTTCCAGTAAGAAGTGTGCAGTGTGTTCCAGCAAGAAGTGTGCAGTGTGTTCCAGTAAGAAGTGTGCAGTGTGTTCCAGCAAGTAGTGTGCAGTGTGTTCCAGTAAGAAGTGTGCAGTGTGTTCCAGTAAGAAGTGTGCATTGTGTTCCAGTAAGAAGTGTGCAGTGTGTTCCAGTAAGAAGTGTGCATTGTGTTCCAGTAAGAAGTGTGCAGTGTGTTCCAGCAAGAAGTGTGCAGTGTGTTCCAGCAAGTAGTGTGCAGTGTGTTCCAGTAAGAAGTGTGCAGTGTGTTCCAGTAAGAAGTGTGCATTGTGTTCCAGTAAGAAGTGTGCAGTGTGTTCCAGTAAGAAGTGTGCAGTGTGTTCCAGTAAGAAGTGTGCAGTGTGTTCCAGCACGAAGTGTGCAGTATGTAGTGTGTGCATTGTGTTCCAGTAAGAAGTGTGCATTGTGTTCCAGTAAGTAGTGTGCAGTGTGTTCCAGTAAGAAGTGTGCAGTGTGTTCCAGTAAGAAAGGTGCAGTGTGTTCCAGTAAGTAGTGTGCAGTGTGTTCCAGTAAGAAGTGTGCAGTGTGTTCCAGTAAGAAGTGTGCATTGTGTTCCAGTAAGAAGTGTGCAGTGTGTTCCAGCAAGAAGTGTGCATTGTGTTCCAGCAAGTAGTGTGCATTGTGTTCCAGTAAGAAGTGTGCAGTGTGTTCCAGTAAGAAGTGTGCATTGTGTTGCAGTAAGAAGTGTGCAGTGTGTTCCAGTAAGAAGTGTGCATTGTGTTCTAGTAAGAAGTGTGCAGTGTGTTCCAGCACGAAGTGTGCAGTATGTAGTGTGTGCATTGTGTTCCAGTAAGTAGTGTGCATTGTGTTCCAGTAAGAAGTGTGCAGTGTGTTCCAGTAAGAAGTGTGCATTGTGTTCCAGCAAGAAGTGTGCAGTGTGTTCCAGTAAGAAGTGTGCAGTGTGTATTGTGTTCCAGTAAGAAGTGTGCAGTGTGTTCCAGTAAGAAGTGTGCATTGTGTTCCAGCAAGAAGTGTGCAGTGTGTTCGAGTAAGAAGTGTGCATTGTGTTCCAGTAAGAAGTGTGCAGTGTGTATTGTGTGCATTGTGTTCCAGCAAGAAGTGTGCAGTGTGTTCCAGTAAGAAGTGTGCAGTGTGTTCTAGCAAGTAGTGTGCAGTGTGTTCCAGTAAGAAGTGTGCATTGTGTTCCAGTAAGAAGTGTGCAGTGTGTTCCAGTAAGAAGTGTGCAGTGTGTTGCAGTAAGAAGTGTGCATTGTGTTCCAGCAAGTAGTGTGCAGTGTGTTCCAGTAAGAAGTGTGCATTGTGTTCCAGCAAGAAGTGTGCAGTGTGTTCCAGTAAGAAGTGTGCAGTGTGTTCTAGCAAGTAGTGTGCAGTGTGTTCCAGTAAGAAGTGTGCATTGTGTTCCAGCAAGAAGTGTGCAGTGTGTTCCAGTAAGAAGTGTGCAGTGTGTTCTAGCAAGTAGTGTGCAGTGTGTTCCAGTAAGAAGTGTGCATTGTGTTCCAGTAAGAAGTGTGCAGTGTGTTCCAGTAAGAAGTGTGCAGTGTGCTCCAGCAAGAAGTGTGCAGTGTGTTCCAGTAAGAAGTGTGCATTGTGTTCCAGCAAGAAGTGTGCAGTGTGTTCCAGTAAGAAGTGTGCAGTGTGTTCCAGCAAGAAGTGTGCAGTGTGTATTGTGTGCATTGTGTTCCAGCAAGAAGTGTGCAGTGTGTTCCAGCAAGAAGTGTGCAGTGTGTATTGTGTGCATTGCGTTCCAGCAAGAAGTGTGCAGTGTGTTCCAGCAAGAAGTGTGCAGTGTGTATTGTGTGCATTGTGTTCCAGCAATAAGTGTGCATTGTGTTCCAGCAAGAAGTGTGCAGTGTGTATTATGTGCATTGTGTTCCAGGAAGAAGTGTGCATTGTGTTCCAGTAAGAAGTGTGCAGTGTGTTCCAGCAAGAAGTGTGCATTGTGTTCCAGCAAGAAGTGTGCAGTGTGTTTCAGTAAGAAGTGTGCAGTGTGTTCCAGCAAGAAGTGTTCATTGTGTTCCAGTAAGAAGTGTGCAGTGTGTTCCAGTAAGAAGTGTGCAGTGTGTTCCAGTAAGAAGTGTGCATTGTGTTCCAGTAAGAAGTGTGCAGTGTGTTCCAGTAAGAAGTGTGCAGTGTGTTCCAGCAAGAAGTGTGCAGTGTGTATTGTGTGCATTGTGTTCCAGCAAGAAGTGTGCAGTGTGTTCCAGCAAGAAGTGTGCAGTGTGTTCCAGCAAGAAGTGTGCAGTGTGTATTGTGTGCATTGTGTTCCAGCAAGAAGTGTGCAGTGTGTTCCAGCAAGAAGTGTGCAGTGTGTATTGTGTGCATTGCGTTCCAGCAAGAAGTGTGCAGTGTGTTCCAGCAAGAAGTGTGCAGTGTGTATTGTGTGCATTGTGTTCCAGCAATAAGTGTGCATTGTGTTCCAGCAAGAAGTGTGCAGTGTGTATTATGTGCATTGTGTTCCAGGAAGAAGTGTGCATTGTGTTCCAGTAAGAAGTGTGCAGTGTGTTCCAGCAAGAAGTGTGCATTGTGTTCCAGTAAGAAGTGTGCAGTGTGTTTCAGTAAGAAGTGTGCAGTGTGTTCCAGCAAGAAGTGTTCATTGTGTTCCAGTAAGAAGTGTGCAGTGTGTTCCAGTAAGAAGTGTGCAGTGTGTTCCAGTAAGAAGTGTGCATTGTGTTCCAGTAAGAAGTGTGCAGTGTGTTCCAGTAAGAAGTGTGCATTGTGTTCCAGTAAGAAGTGTGCAGTGTGTTCCAGCAAGAAGTGTTCATTGTGTTCCAGCAAGTAGTGTGCAGTGTGTTCCAGTAAGAAGTGTGCAGTGTGTTCCAGTAAGAAGTGTGCATTGTGTTCCAGTAAGAAGTGTGCAGTGTGTTCCAGTAAGAAGTGTGCAGTGTGTTCCAGCACGAAGTGTGCAGTATGTAGTGTGTGCATTGTGTTCCAGTAAGAAGTGTGCATTGTGTTCCAGTAAGAAGTGTGCATTGTGTTCCAGTAAGTAGTGTGCAGTGTGTTCCAGTAAGAAGTGTGCAGTGTGTTCCAGTAAGTAGTGTGCAGTGTGTTCCAGTAAGAAGTGTGCAGTGTGTTCCAGTAAGAAGTGTGCATTGTGTTCCAGTAAGAAGTGTGCAGTGAGTTCCAGCAAGAAGTGTGCATTGTGTTCCAGCAAGTAGTGTGCATTGTGTTCCAGTAAGAAGTGTGCAGTGTGTTCCAGTAAGAAGTGTGCATTGTGTTCTAGTAAGAAGTGTGCAGTGTGTTCCAGCACGAAGTGTGCAGTATGTAGTGTGTGCATTGTGTTCCAGTAAGAAGTGTGCAGTGTGTTCCAGTAAGAAGTGTGCATTGTGTTCCAGCAAGAAGTGTGCAGTGTGTTCCAGTAAGAAGTGTGCAGTGTGTATTGTGTTCCAGTAAGAAGTGTGCAGTGTGTTCCAGTAAGAAGTGTGCATTGTGTTCCAGCAAGAAGTGTGCAGTGTGTATTCTGTGCATTGTGTTCCAGCAAGAAGTGTGCAGTGTGTTCCAGTAAGAAGTGTGCAGTGTGTTCCAGTAAGAAGTGTGCAGTGTGTTCGAGTAAGAAGTGTGCATTGTGTTCCAGTAAGAAGTGTGCAGTGTGTATTGTGTGCATTGTGTTCCAGCAAGAAGTGTGCAGTGTGTTCCAGTAAGAAGTGTGCAGTGTGTTCTAGCAAGTAGTGTGCAGTGTGTTCCAGTAAGAAGTGTGCATTGTGTTCCAGTAAGAAGTGTGCATTGTGTTCCAGTAAGAAGTGTGCAGTGTGTTGCAGTAAGAAGTGTGCATTGTGTTCCAGCAAGAAGTGTGCAGTGTGTTCCAGTAAGAAGTGTGCAGTGTGTTCTAGCAAGTAGTGTGCAGTGTGTTCCAGTAAGAAGTGTGCATTGTGTTCCAGCAAGAAGTGTGCAGTGTGTTCCAGTAAGAAGTGTGCATTGTGTTCCAGCAAGAAGTGTGCAGTGTGTTCCAGTAAGAAGTGTGCAGTGTGTTCTAGCAAGTAGTGTGCAGTGTGTTCCAGTAAGAAGTGTGCATTGTGTTCCAGCAAGAAGTGTGCAGTGTGTTCCAGTAAGAAGTGTGCAGTGTGTTCTAGCAAGTAGTGTGCAGTGTGTTCCAGTAAGAAGTGTGCAGTGTGTTCCAGTAAGAAGTGTGCAGTGTGTTCCAGTAAGAAGTGTGCAGTGTGCTCCAGCAAGAAGTGTGCAGTGTGTTCCAGTAAGAAGTGTGCATTGTGTTCCAGCAAGAAGTGTGCAGTGTGTTCCAGTAAGAAGTGTGCAGTGTGTTCCAGCAAGAAGTGTGCAGTGTGTATTGTGTGCATTGTGTTCCAGCAAGAAGTGTGCAGTGTCTTCCAGCAAGAAGTGTGCAGTGTGTATTGTGTGCATTGCGTTCCAGCAAGAAGTGTGCAGTGTGTTCCAGCAATAAGTGTGCAGTGTGTTCCAGCAAGAAGTGTGCAGTGTGTATTGTGTGCAGTGTGTTCCAGTAAGAAGTGTGCAGTGTGTTCCAGCAAGAAGTGTGCAGTGTGTATTATGTGCATTGTGTTCCAGGAAGAAGTGTGCATTGTGTTCCAGTAAGAAGTGTGCAGTGTGTTCCAGCAAGAAGTGTGCATTGTGTTCCAGCAAGAAGTGTGCATTGTGTTCCAGTAAGAAGTGTGCATTGTGTTCCAGCAAGAAGTGTGCATTGTGTTCCAGCAAGAAGTGTGCATTGTGTTCCAGCAAGAAGTGTGCAGTGTGTATTGTGTGCATTGTGCTCCAGCAAGAAGTGTGCAGTTTGTAGTGTGTGCATTGTTTTCCAGTAAGAAGTGTGCATTGTGTTCCAGCAAGAAGTGTGCATTGTGTTCCAGTAAGAAGTGTGCAGTGTGTTCCAGTAAGTAGTGTGCAGTGTGTTCCAGTAAGAGGTGTGCAGTGTGTTTTAGTAAGTAGTGTGCAGTGTGTTCCAGTAAGAAGTGTGCAGTGTGTTCCAGTAAGAAGTGTGCAGTGTGTTCCAGTAAGTAGTGTGCAGTGTGTTCCAGTAAGAAGTGTGCAGTGTGTTCCAGTAAGTAGTGTGCAGTGTGTTCCAGTAAGAAGTGTGCAGTGTGTTGCAGTAAGAAGTGTGCAGTGTGTTCCAGTAAGAAGTGTGCATTGTGTTTCAGTAAGAAGTGTGCAGTGTGTTCTAGCAAGAAGTGTGCATTGTGTTCCAGCAAGTAGTGTGCAGTGTGTTCCAGTAAGAAGTGTGCAGTGTGTTCCAGTAAGAAGTGTGCAGTGTGTTCCAGCACGAAGTGTGCAGTATGTAGTGTGTGCATTGTGTTCCAGTAAGAAGTGTGCAGTGTGTTCCAGTAAGAAGTGTGCAGTGTGTATTGTGTTCCAGTAAGAAGTGTGCAGTGTGTTCCAGTAAGAAGTGTGCATTGTGTTCCAGCAAGAAGTGTGCAGTGTGTAGTGTGTGCATTGTGTTCCAGTAAGAAGTGTGCATTGTGTTCCAGTAAGAAGTGTGCATTGTGTTCCAGTAAGAAGTGTGCATTGTGTTCCAGTAAGAAGTGTGCATTGCGTTCCAGTAAGAAGTGTGCATTGTGTTCCAGTAAGAAGTGTGCATTGCGTTCCAGTAAGAAGTGTGCATTGTGTTCCAGTAAGAAGTGTGCAGTGTGTTCCAGTAAGAAGTGTGCAGTGTTTTCCAGTAAGAAGTGTGCATTGTGTTCCAGCAAGAAGTGTGCAGTGTGTAGTGTGTGCATTGCGTTCCAGTAAGAAGTGTGCATTGTGTTCCAGTAAGAAGTGTGCATTGTGTTCCAGTAAGAAGTGTGCAGTGTGTTCCAGCACGAAGTGTGCAGTATGTAGTGTGTGCATTGTGTTCCAGTAAGAAGTGTGCAGTGTGTTCCAGTAAGAAGTGTGCATTGTGTTCCAGTAAGAAGTGTGCATTGTGTTCCAGTAAGAAGTGTGCAGTGTGTTCCAGCAAGAAGTGTGCAGTGTGTTACAGTAAGAAGTGTGCAGTGTGTATTGTGTGCATTGTGTTCCAGCAAGAAGTGTGCAGTGTGTTCCAGTAAGAAGTGTGCAGTATGTTCCAGTAAGAAGTGTGCAGTGTGTTCTAGCAAGTAGTGTGCAGTGTGTTCCAGTAAGAAGTGTGCATTGTGTTCCAGTAAGAAGTATGCAGTGTGTTCCAGTAGGAAGTGTGCAGTGTGTTCCAGCAAGAAGTGTGCATTGTGTTCCAGTAAGAAGTGTGCAGTGTTTTCCAGTAAGAAGTGTGCAGTGTGTTCCAGCAAGAAGTGTGCAGTGTGTTCCAGTAAGAAGTGTGCAGTGTGTTCCAGCAAGAAGTGTGCAGTGTGTTCCAGTAAGAAGTGTGCAGTATGTAGTGTGTGCATTGTGTTCCAGCAAGAAGTGTGCAGTGTGTTCCAGCAAGAAGTGTGCAGTGTGTTCCAGTAAGAAGTGTGCATTGTGTTCCAGTAAGAAGTGTGCAGTGTGTTCCAGCAAGAAGTGTGCAGTGTGTTCCAGTAAGAAGTGTTTATTGTGTTCCAGTAGGAAGTGTGCAGTGTGTTCCAGTAAGAAGTGTGCAGTGTGTTCCAGTAAGAAGTGTGCATTGCGTTCCAGTAAGAAGTGTGCAGTGTGTTCCAGTAAGAAGTGTGCATTGCGTTCCAGTAAGAAGTGTGCATTGCGTTCCAGTAAGAAGTGTGCAGTGTGTTCCAGTAAGAAGTGTGCAGTGTGTTCCAGCAAGAAGTGTGCAGTGTGTTCCAGTAAGAAGTGTGCAGTGTGTAGTGTGTGCATTGTGTTCCAGTAAGAAGTGTGCAGTGTGTAGTGCGTGCATTGCGTTCCAGCAAGAAGTAGGCAGTGTGTTCCAGTAAGAAGTGTGCAGTGTGTTCCAGTAAGAAGTGTGCATTGTGTTCCAGTAAGAAGTGTGCAGTGTGTAGTGTGTGCATTGTGTTCCAGCAAGAAGTGTGCAGTGTGTTCCAGTAAGAAGTGTGCATTGCGTTCCAGTAAGAAGTGTGCAGTGTGTTCCAGTAAGAAGTGTGCAGTGTGTTCCAGCAAGAAGTGTGCAGTGTGTTCCAGTAAGAAGTGTGCAGTGTGTTCCAGTAAGAAGTGTGCAGTGTGTTCCAGTAAGAAGTGTGCATTGTGTTCCAGTAAGAAGTGTGCAGTGTGTTCCAGCAAGAAGTGTGCATTGTGTTCCAGTAAGTAGTGTGCAGTGTGTTCCAGTAAGTAGTGTGCAGTGTGTTCCAGCAAGAAGTGTGCAGTGTGTTCCAGCAAGAAGTGTGCAGTGTGTTCCAGTAAGTAGTGTGCAGTGTGTTCCAGTAAGAAGTGTGCAGTGTGTTCCAGTAAGTAGTGTGCAGTGTGTTCCAGTAAGAAGTGTGCATTGTGTTTCAGTAAGAAGTGTGCAGTGCGAAATCAGCTGACGCACCACCATCGTCTGGACTTTGTCCTTCAGTTTCTGTTTTTGACGTCATTACAGTATTGTTATTGCTACTCTGTGCTTAACATTAGTTTCATCTAATGCAACGAAAATTCCACCAAATTGTTTGAACTCGCTAGGATTGACACAAAAAGCCATGGTGACAACATAAATGATTCAGTCAAGGAGGGCAGAAAGCAATGAATTGGAATGGAACTAAATTGATATCAAGTGGATATATTATATTTCCCGACGGTAGTAAATTAAGCGGAACTGTCTTTCTTACAGATCCTAGAAATAACGAACCAACCAACCAATTAATCAAACCAAACCAAACCAAACCAAACCAACCAACCAACCAAATAACCAAATAACCAACCAAACAACCAACCAACAAACCAACCCACCATCCAACCAACCAACCAACCAACCAACCAAACAACCAAAAGATATGATGTAAGTTTCTTAAAATATCTTAAAATAAGGCATATGAGAGAGAGAGAGAGAGAGAGAGAGAGAGAGAGAGAGAGCGAGATAGAGAGAGCGAGAGAGAGAAAGAGAGAGAGACGGACGGACGGATGGACAGATAGACAGACGGACAGACGGACAGAGTGAGAGAAAGAGAGAGAGAAAAGATAGAGAGAGCGAGCGAGCGAGAGAGAGAGAGAGAAAGAGAGAGAAAGAGAGAGAGAGAAAGAAAGAGAGAGAGAGAGAGAGAGAGAGAGCGAGCTAGAGAGAGAGAGAGAGAGAGAGAGAGAGAGAGAGAGAGATGGTGGTGTGGTGGTGATTGTTACACCTGGTGCACAACTCGAATACTTTCCTCATCCAGTCATCACGTTGTCACGAACTGTAAAGTGGTGATCTCATGCTACCAAGTGGGTGTAAGGCCCTGGCCTTTGTACAATCAAACCACTCTTCAAGGGCACTTCAGACAATCCACTGCCTTTGGAACAAAGGTTTTCCTGTAAGGAATACAGTGTGGAGTGAATGCCTATCATTGCGTAGTATCATTTACAACACAAAAGCGGAAGCTATCTCAAATACGGACAGAAACAATAGTACTGAACTTGCAACCATGTTTGCACTCGTCTCGGATAACCTCTCCAGAAGGACATGTGTCAAAAAGTATTGCACACTGGACTTAAATACGCTTTCCTGTGTAACCAGAAGTTTGAAGTTAAAGAAACCCCATGAGAAAGAATGAAAAGAGAAGCAGCGGCAGTAGTAGGAGCTGCGAAAGAAACAGCAGCAGCAGTAGCAGTAGCAATAGCAACAGCAGTAGCAGTAGCAATAACAACAGCAGTAGCAGTAGCAGTAGCAGTAGCAGTAGCAGTAGCAGTAGCAATAGCAATAGCAACAGCAGTAGCAATAGCGATAGCAGTAGCAGTAGAAGCAATAGCGAGATCAAAGGAGCTACGAAAGGAAAATGACGACACAGCTCACGGCAGAAACATCAATACAATGTAGAAGGACAGCTAACGGAGGGACGACAGACAGAGACAACAAAGAGACGAACATCAAATACAAGGACATCTAACAGAAGGACAATGCGCCGAATACTGATAAAAGTGAACTGCTATGAAGTTGAAACATTACAACTAAGCACGCAACACAACAACACATATTTCAGAAAGAAACTGAACACACAAAACTACAACGACTGCAGACAACAAATGAACACACAACACAACAAAACTACAAGGACTGCCGACAAAAACCAAACACTACAAAAACTACAAAAAGAACTGCAGACAAAAACTAAATTTTACAAAAACTACAAAAAGGACTGCAGACAGCTACTGAAAACTACAAGAACTACAAACAAGGACTGCAGACAACTGAACACAACAAAAACTACAAAAAGGACTGCAGACAGCAACTGAACACTACAAGAACTACAAACAAGGACTGCAGACAACTGAACACAACAAAAACTACAAAAAGGACTGCAGACAACAACTGAACACTACAAGAACTACAAAAAGGACTGCAGACAGCAACTGAACACTACAAGAACTACAAACAAGGACTGCAGACAACAACTGAACACTACAAGAACTACAAAAAGCACTGCAGACAACAACTGAACACTACAAGAACTACAAACAAGGACTGCAGACAACAACTGAACACTACAAGAGCTACAAACAAGGACTGCAGACAGCAACTGAACACTACAAGAACTACAAACAAGGACTGCAGACAACTGAACACTACAAGAGCTACAAACAAGGACTGCAGACAACAACTGAACACTACAAGAACTACAAAAAGGACCGCAGACAACAACTGAACACTACAAGAACTACAAACAAGGACTGCAGACAACAACTGAACACTACAAGAACTACAAACAAGGACTGCAGACAGCAACTGAACACTACAAGAACTACAAACAAGGACTGCAGACAACTGAACACTACAAGAACTACAAAAAGGACTGCAGACAACAACTGAACACTACAAGAACTACAAACAAGGACTGCAGACAGCAACTGAACACTACAAGAACTACAAAAAGGACTGCAGACAACTGAACACTACAAGAACTACAAAAAGGACTGCAGACAACAACTGAACACTACAAGAACTACAAAAAGGACTGCAGACAACAACTGAACACTACAAGAACTACAAACAAGGACTGCAGACAACAGAACTCTACAAGAACTACAAAAAGGACTGCAGACAGCAACTGAACACTACAAGAACTACAAACAAGGACTGCAGACAACTGAACACTACAAGAACTACAAACAAGGACTGCATACAACAACTGAACACTACAAGAACTACAAACAAGGACTGCAGACAGCAACTGAACACTACAAGAACTACAAAAAGGACTGCAGACAACTGAACACTACAAGAACTACAAAAAGGACTGCAGACAACAACTGAACACTACATGAACTACAAAAAGTACTGCAGACAACAACTGAACACTACAAGAACTACAAACAAGGACTGCAGACAACAGAACTCTACAAGAACTACAAAAAGGACTGCAGACAACAACTGAACACTACAAGAACTACAAACAAGGACTGCAGACAACTGAACACTACAAGAACTACAAACAAGGACTGCAGACAACAACTGAACACTACAAGAACTACAAACAAGGACTGCAGACAACTGAACACTACAAGAACTACAAACAAGGACTGCAGACAACTGAACACTACAAGAACTACAAACAAGGGCTACAGACAACTGAACACTACAAGAACTACAAAAAGGACTGCAGACAACAACTGAACACTACAAGAACTACAAAAAAGAACTGCAGACAGCGACTGAACACTACAAGAACTACAAACAAGGACTGCAGACAATTGAACGCAACAAAAACTACAAACAAGGACTGCAGAGAGCAACTGAACACTACAAAAACTACAAACAAGGACTGCAGACCTGTCCCAGCTACAGACCACAGGCAAATGGCGCCAGGCACGTCGCCCAGTTGGAGTCACAGTTTTTCAGTGCTATAAATCATCGCTCTTGCCCAGTGGCATTAGATACGGAAAGCTAAAAGCTGGAAAACAGGGCTGGCAGAGAGGTCAGTGACCTTTCCTGAGGCAATCAAGCAGCAGGTAGCCAGCAGCCTGGGTCATGGAGTGCACAGTGAGGTGACACTGACTGGTGCAGGCCGCGGGGGTTCTGCTGACTGGTTGTTTGAGTGTGTGTGTGTGTGTGTGTGTGTGTGTGTGTGTGTGTGTGTGTGTGTGTGTGTGTGTGTGTGTGTGTGTTTATCCAACTAGAGCACAAAAAGCACATTACTGTGTGCTTCAGCATGAACTAGTACACCTAGTAAATACCATGGTGAAGAGCAGTTAGTGAAAATAGGAGAGCAGAAAACGGGAAAATGGATGAAGGAGAGGACTAGTTGAGCGAAGGATTATTGGAGCAGATTTTCCATCCAATGAATCGTGTTTGTTCAACAAAATCAAAGATTCAAGCACTAGTGTCGGTATGACTACTGCTAATACACGTACTATTCAAGCACTATTGTCGGTATGACTACTGCCAATACACGTACTAATTCAAACACTAGTGTCGGTATGACTACTGCCAATACACGTACTAATTCAAGCACTAGTGTCGGTATGACTACTGCCAATACACGTACTAATTCAAAAACTAGTGTCGGTATGACTACTGCCAATACACGTACTAATTCAAGCACTATTGTCGGTATGACTACGGCTAATACACGTACTATTCAAGCACTATTGTCGGTATGACTACGGCCAAAACACGTACTATTCAAGCACTA
>JAWQFJ010027869.1:22500-32500 GCA_034096865.1 Theodoxus fluviatilis | reverse complement strand
AACGCAAGGCCTTCAAATCATTTATACTTTTTAACTTAAGGAGAGAACATTATCGAAAGACGGCACGAATAAGACAATGATGCCAAACGATGTTTTCAAAATCTGACGAGTTATTTCTGTTCAGTCAAGAGTTCTAGAAACTGTTCGTCCCGTCAGAGATGGAACTCCATCACTTCCTGCCAGCAGGGATTCCACCTGCACTGTTCCCACACAGGCAGCCTACACGTCACTTCCGCAACAGCGCCTGTCTGACTTCCTCGGGCACACACTAGGGGAACACTGGCTGGCATCCCCAGTATTCGACACAGTGGAGGTGCTCTGGGACACACTACGGGTGGAAGGGTGGAGTGGGGTGGCCGGGGGGGGGTGGGAGAGGGGGGTTATGAAGAAGAAGAGGGACGAGGAGGGAGGGGGGGAGTGAGCAAAGGGAGGGGGTGGGGGTGGGGGTGGGGGTGGGGGGGCTGAGACGGACTTGTCTGACGGTGTGAAAGGCTCATGCACAAAGCGCGCTTACAGACTGGGATCGCTCCACGGTGGAGTCACATCTGCCTGAATGGCGAGGGCTTTGGGCCTTTCAGTGCCGGGACCAGCACACAGCCCGCAGCTCCGCAGCCAGGCCAGGCTATAGAACACGGGCGAATCGCTACTCGGTTCGATAGCATCGTTGAAAGCTGATGCGTTACGGAGTAACACGGCCCGATACGATCATTTGGCGGCAAGTTTTGTTGCCAGCTCCCTTTCAAAGACATTTTTGGGCGACAAGCGCGCAGTCGTCGCCTCTTTGTGGTGAGATAGCGGCGGCATTTTCCCCTCGGTTTTGCTCCCCCACCCCTGAGCCGTGTGATAGGAGGAAAATGACAGCTGAGCGTGCAAGCAAGTTGCTATATTGTTGGCAACGTTTGCCCTAATGTATCGCTTCCTCCCTGACCCACTCAGCGCAGAATGACCCTGGCCCCCAGAGTGACGCTGACGGCTGCGACGGAAGCTGTGTGCCCGCAGACCGCGTTTATCCCTGGCGCCCGTGTGGACGGCACGGGGCGAACAACGTTCGGAGGATGGCAGTGTTCTATCGCCATGGATAATCGCTTTCCTCCTTGTCTTGTCGCCTCTGTTTGTGACGTCACAACAGGACTGACTGCAGGCTCCAGTGACTTTCCTTCATTTGCCATTACCGCATCGTTGCCTTGAATACGCAATTTTCCTTCCTTTGACTTCACCACAGCGTTGCCAAGGATACGCATTTTTCATTCATTTTACTTCACCACAGCATTGTCATGGATACGCATTTTTCATTCATTTTACTTCACCACAGCGTTGCCATGGACAACCTCAAACCCTGTGGACAGCAAGGTCCTCTTGGATAGATTTGCGATCCTGGATTTTCGTGTATATGGTTTGCAATCACTCAGTTGTAGAACCGTAGGATTTTCTCATCGTCTAGAAATAGTAGAATGAATTACATGCTTACACAAGCGGAGGAGGAACATCAGCAGCAATATCAAGAGGAGGATGAACAGCAGCAGTAGTAGCAAGAGGAGGAGGAACATCAGCAGTAGTGGCAAGAGGAGGAGGAATAGCAGCAGTAGTAGCAAGAGGAGGAGGAACATCAGCAGCAGTAGTAGCAAGAGGAGGAGGAACAGCAGCAGTAGTAGCAAGAGGACGAGGAACAGCAGCAGTAGTAGCAAGAGGACGAGGAACAGCAGCAGTGGTAGCAAGAGGAGGATGAACAGCAGCAGTGGTAGCAAGAGGACGAGGAACATCAGCAGCAATATCAATAGGAGGAGGAATAGCAGCAGTGGTAGCAAGAGGAGGAGAAACAGCAGCAGTAGTAGCAAGAGGAGGAGGAACAGCAGCAGTAGTAGCAAGAGGACGAGGAACATCAGCAGCAATATCAATAGGAGGAGGAATAGCAGCAGTAGTAGCAAGAGGAGGAGGAACAGCAGCAGTAGTAGCAAGAGGACGAGGAACAGCAGCAGTAGTAGCAAGAGGAGGATGAACAGCAGCAGTAGTACATGTAGTAGCAAGAGGAGGAGGAACAGCAGCAGTAGTAGCAAGAGGAGGAGGAACAGCAGCAGTAGTAGCAAGAGGACGAGGAACATCAGCAGCAATATCAAGAGGAGGAGGAACAGCAGCAGTAGTAGCAAGAGGAGGAGGAACAGCAGCAGTAGTAGCAAGAGGACGAGGAACAGCAGCAGTAGTAGCAAGAGGAGGAGGAACAGCAGCAGTAGTAGCAAGAGGAGGAGAAACAGCAGCAGTAGTAGCAAGAGGAGGAGGAATAGCAGCAGTGGTAGCAAGAGGAGGAGGAATAGCAGCAGTAGTAGCAAGAGGAGGATGAACAGCAGCAGTAGTAGCAAGAGGACGAGGAACAGCAGCAGTAGTAGCAAGAGGACGAGGAATAGCAGCAGTGGTAGCAAGAGGAGGATGAACAGCAGCAGTGGTAGCAAGAGGAGGATGAACAGCAGCAGTAGTAGCAAGAGGAGGAGGAATAGCAGCAGTGTGAGGGAAATAAGCAGCAAGAGATTTAGAAGGAGCAGTATAAGGAGCAGAGGAGAGAGAAAAATGAGCAGTATGAGGAGCAGAGGAGAGAGAGAGAGAGAGAGAGAGAGAGAGAGAGAGAGAGAGAGAGAGAGAGAGAGAAGGAGCAGAATGAGAAGCAGAGAAAAGAGAAAGAGAAAGAGAGTGAGAGAGAGAGATGGAAAGAGAGAGAGAAGGAGCAGAATGAGGAGCAGAGAAAAGAGAAAGAGAAGCACCAAAAGCGGAGGGACCAGCAGCTGCAGCAGCAGGTGGAGCAGGAACAGAAGTTGCGGAAGAAGCAGGAGAGACAGGAGAGTCGGGGCAAGAGGTGGCGGGACGAGAAGGACACTTAGAAACGGGGGAAGTGCTGCAGCACCAAAAACCAGCAGCACCAAAAACCAGCAGCACCAAAAACCAGCAGCACCAAAAACCTGCAGCACCAAAAACCTGCAGCACCAAAAACCAGCAGCACCAAAAACCAGCAGCACCAAAAACCTGCAGCACCAAAAACCAGCAGCACCAAAAACCAGCAGCACCAAAAACCTGCAGCACCAAAAACCAGCAGCACCAAAAACCTGCAGCACCAAAAACCTGCAGCACCAAAAACCAGCAGCACCAAAAACCTGCAGCACCAAAAACCTGCAGCACCAAAAACCAGCAGCACCAAAAACCTGCAGCACCAAAAACCAGCAGCACCAAAAACCTGCAGCACCAAAAACCAGCAGCACCAAAAACCAGCAGCACCAAAAACCAGCAGCACCAAAAACCAGCAGCACCAAAAACCAGCAGCACCAAAAACCAGCAGCACCAAAAACCAGCAGCACCAAAAACCAGCAGCACCAAAAACCAGCAGCACCAAAAACCAGCAGCACCAAAAACCAGCAGCACCAAAAACCAGCAGCACCCGAAGACGTGAGAAAGGAGATCAGTCACAAAGACGAGTGCTGGGGTGGTGGCGAGGTGAACAAAGCCGTACATCAGCTGCTCGCACCCAAGCCCCGCCAGACTGGCTCACTCTCTCCCCAGCCTGCCCACGGCCTTGATGCATGCCAAGACAAACGTCACCAAGCAGTGAGGAGACAAACTTCGTCAAAAGGTACACCAGATGAGTGTGTGGCCCTGACTCAAGATGAAGGGGTCACCACGGCTGCGCAGACAACGCCTCCTGCATGCCTAGGCCTCACCCCAGGGGGCGTTTGGAGACAACTTCCGTGCCTTGAAGAAGGCAGATTTCACACCTCGAGGATCCCCTCTTGCCAGGAGGTCAGTGGCGTTTCCCACTGGGCAGGGAACATCAGTCTTGCCTGCTACCGGATTTGCTCCCACGTCGCCAGTGAAACGTGACTCGCCTTGTACCTGCCAAGTTGGCGCCATTTCTTTGTGACGACCTGATCTCACTGTAGCTCGCATGGCGACTGCCGTTAGTTTTTGCCTCGGCACGCCGGAGTGTGCTCGCTTTGTTTTGCTGTTTAACTCATTACAGTAAAAACTGTACTCTTGCTCTTCATCTCTTTCTCATCGCTTTCGTTTTCCTGCTTGTTGTCTCGGCAGTTGACTTCCCATATTTTCCCCCAGTGCTTCTGCCAGCAGCGATGTATCCATCGTCATCATCGTTGGCGTGGTCTTTGTCATAGTCGTAAAGTGCTACCGTGGTCCTCATTTTCATCGTTGTCATTTTCAGTATCATCCCTCTTTTCTTCTTCCATTTCGTATTTCTTCTCATCTCACTTCCTCCCCATCTGTTCCGTCAACCATGTTCTGCTCCTCAGCTCTCCAGTTGACAGTATTTCTTCATTCCCTTCCTCTTGGTCGTCGTTTCCTGCTGTGACCCTTCCTGCTCCGCCGTCTTCGTCTGTCCTTCCCACTCCGCTGTCTTCCTCTGTCCTTCCCACTCTGCTGTCTTCCTCTGTCCTTCCCGCTCTGCTGTCTTCCTCTGTCCTTCCCGCTCCGCTGTCTTCCTCTGTCCTTCCCGCTCTGCTGTCTTCCTCTGTCCTTCCTGCTCCGCTGTCTTCCTCTGTCCTTCCCGCTCTGCTGTCTTCCTCTGTCCTTCCCGCTCCGCTGTCTTCCTCTGTCCTTTCCTCTGTCCTTCCTGCTCTGCTGTCTTCCTCTGTCCTTCCCACTCTGCTGTCTTCCTCTGTCCTTCCTGCTCTGCTGTCTTCCTCTGTCCTTCCCGCTCTGCTGTCTTCCTCTGTCCTTCCTGCTCTGCTGTCTTCCTCTGTCCTTCCCACTCCGCTGTCTTCCTCTGCTTTTCCCGCTCTGCTGTCTTCCTCTGTCCTTCCCGCTCTGCTGTCTTCCTCTGTCCTTCCCGCTCTGCTGTCTTCCTCTGTCCTTCCCGCTCTGCTGTCTTCCTCTGTCCTTCCCGCTCTGCTGTCTTCCTCTGTCCTTCCCGCTCTGCTGTCTTCCTCTGTCCTTCCCGCTCTGCTGTCTTCCTCTGTCCTTCCCGCTCTGCTGTCTTCCTCTGCTTTTCCCGCTCTGCTGTCTTCCTCTGTCCTTCCCGCTCTGCTGTCTTCCTCTGCTTTTCCCGCTCTGCTGTCTTCCTCTGTCCTTCCCGCTCTGCTGTCTTCCTCTGTCCTTCCCGCTCTGCTGTCTTCCTCTGCTTTTCCCGCTCTGCTGTCTTCCTCTGTCCTTCCCGCTCTGCTGTCTTCCTCTGTCCTTCCCGCTCTGCTGTCTTCCTCTGTCCTTCCCGCTCTGCTGTCTTCCTCTGTCCTTCCTGCTCTGCTGTCTTCCTCTGTCCTTCCCGCTCTGCTGTCTTCCTCTGTCCTTCCCGCTCTGCTGTCTTCCTCTGTCCTTCCCGCTCTGCTGTCTTCCTCTGTCCTTCCCGCTCTGCTGTCTTCCTCTGTCCTTCCCGCTCTGCTGTCTTCCTCTGTCCTTCCCGCTCTGCTGTCTTCCTCTGTCCTTCCTGCTCTGCTGTCGTCCTCTGTCCTTCCCACTCTGCTGTCTTCCTCTGTCCTTCGCACTCTGCTGTCTTCCTCTGTCCTTCCTGCTCCGCTGTCTTCCTCTGTCCTTCCCGCTTTGCTGTCTTCCTCTGCTTTTCCCGCTCTGCTGTCTTCCTCTGTCCTTCCCGCTCTGCTGTCTTCCTCTGTCCTTCCCGCTTTGCTGTCTTCCTCTGCTTTTCCCGCTCTGCTGTCTTCCTCTGCTTTTCCCGCTCTGCTGTCTTCCTCTGTCCTTCCCACTCTGCTGTCTTCCTCTGTCCTTCCCACTCCGCTGTCTTCCTCTGTCCTTCCTGCTCTGCTGTCTTCCTCTGTCCTTCCTGCTCTGCTGTCTTCCTCTGTCCTTCCCACTCTGCTGTCTTCCTCTGTCCTTCCCACTCTTCTGTCTTCCTCTGTCCTTCCCACTCTGCTGTCTTCCTCTGTCCTTCCTGCTCCGCTGTCTTCCTCTGTCCTTCCCGCTCCGCTGTCTTCCTCTGTCCTTCCCGCTCTGCTGTCTTCCTCTGTCCTTCCCGCTCTGCTGTCTTCCTCTGTCCTTCCCGCTCTGCTGTCTTCCTCTGTCCTTCCTGCTCTGCTGTCTTCCTCTGTCCTTCCTGCTCTGCTGTCTTCCTCTGTCCTTCCCACTCCGCTGTCTTCCTCTGTCCTTCCTGCTCCGCTGTCTTCCTCTGTCCTTCCCGCTCCGCTGTCTTCCTCTGTCCTTCCCGCTCCGCTGTCTTCCTCTGTCCTTCCCGTTCCTCTGTCTTCCTCTGTCCTTCCTGCTCTGCTGTCTTCCTCTGTCCTTCCCACTCTGCTGTCTTCCTCTGTCCTTCCCACTCTTCTGTCTTCCTCTGTCCTTCCCGCTCCGCTGTCTTCCTCTGCTTTTCCTGTTCCTTCCGTCACGGCACTGCACGCATCGCTTCCGACCACGCTCCTTCCTCGTCTTCCTCTCCTGCTGCTACTGCTGCTACTGCTGCTACTGCTGCTACTGCGCATTCTGCAGGCAGGGCTCCTCCTTCCGCTCCTAATGCTTCTCCTCCTCCAACTCCTGCTCCTCTTGCTATTCCTCTTGCTTCTCCTGCTGCTCTTCCTCCTGTTGCTCCTAATCCTGTTCCTCCTCCTGCTGCTCCTCTTCCTCCTCTTGCTTTTTGTTCATCTCCTGCTCTTCCTGCTCCTCCTGCTGCTGATCCCTGCTCCTGCTCCTCCTACTGCTCTTCCTCCTCCTCCTCCTCCTCCTCCTCCTCCTCCTCCTCCTCCTCCTCCTCCTCCTCCTCCTCCTCCTCCTCCTCCTCCTCCTCCTCCTCCTCCGTCGTCACCTTCTTCTCCGTCTTTTTTCTTCTCCGTCTTTTTCTTCTCCGTCTTTTTCTTCTCCTCCTCCTGCTGTTCTTTGTTCTAACTACGTATCCTCCCTGTACCTTTCCTCTTCTGTTTCTATTCATCTTTCTTCGTCTCTCTGTATCCGTCTCTGAAAGTCCTGACGGCCTGACGAACTGGATACTGTTTGTTCGTTAGTTAAAGAGGCTTCGAAGACCCGGCGCTTTATCTTCCGCGAGCGGCTCTTCTGTTAATCTTCCAAGCCCGCTTTGTACCGGGCGTAGATTCCCACAGGCCAAACTGCGAGGTTCAAATCCCTGGAGGTTATTTTGAGTGGGAGTATGCATTTCCCTTAACCACCCCCCACCGCCCCACCCCCCACCCCCACCCCAATCCTACATCATCTCTGGAAGTGTGGGCTGTATTTCACTGCGGAAGGCAAGCTCTGGCCACGGCCGTCGTCAAGACAAGTCAAGTTGCCTACGACCTCCATCTTGGGGGTCGGTCACGGCGCGCCGCGCCATAACGCAATTAGTCTGGGCCCGGGGCTCGGGGGAGAGGCATCATTACACGGAAATGGGGAGGCCGGGCACTGGACTATCTCAGGCGTCTGACCCGTGCCGGATCAATGTCAACAACATCTAGGTGCACATTCTCCATATTTTTTCCCTCGCCTCCGCTTCCTGGAAGGTCTCCATCCATTGTCCGCTGCCCGCCGGAGTCTGCTCCCTGCCCAGGGCGTGACGTGGAGAGCGATGGAAGCCATCAAAGACCGCCTGGCTGGCGTCTGGACAGTGCATGGCCCCTTGCAGGCCGCCTGGACTTCCTGGGACGGCGCAGTTCCTGTCCAAGAGTGAACAGGAAGGAGGAAGAGGCAAGGCAGGAGGCGATGATGGGTTAGAGGGGCGAACGCTGTCGAAATGAAAAACTCAGGTCAGCGAAATATTAAGTTTTTCCTGCCAGAGTAAGCTGCTGTCATGCTTGGCAATGCGGAGTTAGATAAGGGTTCATAGTCACGGAAATAAAGAATTTGTTGGAAGAATTTTAGTTTTCTTCGTCTGCCTGGCCGCCCGTTTGTGTGTGTGTGTGTGTGTGTGTGTGTGTGTGTGTGTGTGTGTGTGTGTGTGTGTGTGTGTGTGTGTGTGTGTGTGTGTGTGTGTGTGTGTGTGTGTGTGTGTGTGTGTGCCTGTGTGTGTGAGTGTGTGTGTGTAGTATATCTGTGTGTGAATATGTGTGTGTATGTGTGTGTGTGTTTGCTTTCTTGTGTACGTGTTTGTGTTTGCGTGTTTGTGTCCGCCTGGTCTCCTGCATAAAGGCTCCAGCTTACGCCACAACATCTAGCGTCACCTTCCCTGAAGTGGCATTTTTCTGTCGTTTCTCAAGCTCTCTCACTTGTGAAGGTGTTGCATTCACTCACTGACCTGAACACAATGTTGACAGGACGCCTCTGCCTCGTCGCCTGAAGTGCAACAACCACTTAAGTTTCCCCTCACCTTGCCTCACCACCAACACCTCCACTATTCCTCCTCACCTCACCACAAACATCTCCACTATTCCTCCTCACCTCACCACCAACACCTCCACTATTCCTCATTACCTCACCACCAAAACCTCCACTATTCCTCCTCACCTCACCACCAACACCTCCACTATTCCTCCTCACCTCACCACAAACATCTCCACTATTCCTCCTCACCTCACCACCAACACCTCCACTATTCCTCCTCACCTCACCACCAAAACCTCCACTATTCCTCCTCACCTCACCACCAACACCTCCACTATTCCTCATTACCTCACCACCAAAACCTCCACTATTCCTCCTCACCTCACCACAAACACCTCCACTATTCCTCCTCACCCCACCACCAAAACCTCCACTATTCCTCCTCACCCCACCACAAACACCTCCACTATTCCTCCTCATCTCACCACCAAACACCTCCACTATTCCTCCTCACCCCACCACCAAAACCTCCACTATTCCTCCTCACCCCACCACAAACACCTCCACTATTCCTCCTCACCTCACCACCAAAACCTCCACTATTCCTCCTCACCCCACCACCAAAACCTCCACTATTCCTCCTCACCCCACCACAAACACCTCCACTATTCCTCATTACCTCACCACCAAAACCTCCACTATTCCTCCTCACCCCACCACAAACACCTCCACTATTCCTCATTACCCCACCACCAAAACCTCCACTATTCCTCCTCACCCCACCACAAACACCTCCACTATTCCTCATTACCTCACCACAAACACCTCCACTATTCCTCCTCACCCCACCACCAACACCTCCACTATTCCTCCTCACCCCACCACAAACACCTCCACTATTCCTCATTACCTCACCACAAACACCTCCACTATTCCTCCTCACCCCACCACCAAAACCTCCACTATTCCTCCTCACCTCACCACAAACACCTCCACTATTCCTCATTACCTCACCACCAACACCTCCACTATTCCTCATTACCTCACCACCAAAACCTCCACTATTCCTCCTCACCTCACCACAAACATCTCCACTATTCCTCCTCACCCCACCACGAAAGACCTCCACTATTCCTCCTCACCCCACCACGAAAGACCTCCACTATTCCTCCTCACCCCACCACGAAAGACCTCCACTATTCCTCCTCACCCCACCACAAACACCTCCACTATTCCTCCTCACCTCACCACGAAAAACCTCCGCGGACAAAGACGGGCGTCAGACGTGGGGTGGTGGAGGTAGGGCCACTGAGACGGGGGCGACAAGATCTGTAGGTGCAGCCCCCCAATGGGCAGGGCGGTAAATAGCTGTGATCACAATCTCTGTCTTGACGATCACAGCCACGATAGAAGTTCCCAACAGTCATATCGCACGCTTCGTTGGCCAGGAGGCAATTTTTGTCCTGCCCATCCCCACACCATCCCTCTACCTCGACTCACCCCCCACCCCCCACCCCTCTATGTCTTACCCCCACTTTCCGCCCCACCCTCCAAGCCCTCACGCTTTCTAGTGCGAGTATCCACACAGCCCCCAAGTTCGCGGTGCTCAATCGAGCGAAGCAGAGCAAAATCGAGAGGAAGAAAAAAATAGTTTTTTTTTTCGCCCAAAGGATAGGGTGTGTGTTTCCCTGCCCTCGTACCTTCATTGATTTAACTCCCCCCCACCCCCCACCCACCCCACCACCCCCCACCCCCCCACCCACCACCCCACCCCCACCCCCACCAGCCATCATCAGTCCCGTAGGGCAGGATACAAGTCAGT
>JAWQFJ010027869.1:0-17500 GCA_034096865.1 Theodoxus fluviatilis | reverse complement strand
AAGTATCCGCTCTTTCAGCACTGCAACCTCTGCAGTGTTGCGGTCCATCACTGGGTATCCAACCACAAGTAGCCTTTCATTTTTTTAATGCAACATTCTTCCTTCCATACATCGTTACCAGTTCCTTTCATTCCACAGATCCGCTTTTCGGCCACGAGTCCGCACCGTGTTACTTCATGCAGACACAAAGCCTGTACCGTGTTACTTCATGCAGACACAAAGCCTGTACCGTGTTACTTCATACAGACACAAAGCCTGTACCGTGTTACTTCATGCAGACACAAAGTCTGTACCGTGTTACTTCATACAGACACAAAGCCTGTACCGTGTTACTTCATGCAGACACAAAGTCTGTACCGTGTTACTTCATGCAGACACAAAGTCTGTACCGTGTTACTTCATGCAGACACAAAGTCTGTACCGTGTTACTTCATACAGACACAAAGTCTGTACCGTGTTACTTCATACAGACACAAAGTCTGTACCGTGTTACTTCATGCAGACACAAAGTCTGTACCGTGTTACTTCATGCAGACACAAAGTCTGTACCGTGTTACTTCATGCAGACACAAAGTCTGTACCGTGTTACTTCATACAGACACAAAGTCTGTACCGTGTTACTTCATACAGACACAAAGTCTGTACCGTGTTATTTCATACAGACACAAAGTCTATACCGTGTTACTTCATACAGACACAAAGTCTGTACCGTGTTACTTCATACAGACACAAAGTCTATACCGTGTTACTTCATACAGACACAAAGTCTATACCGTGTTACTTCATACAGACACAAAGTCTGTACCGTGTTACTCCATACAGACACAAAGTCTATACCGTGTTATTTCATGCAGACACAAAGTATGTACCGCATTACTTCATCATTTCATGCCACAAACAAACTCCGTACCGTGTTACTTCAGGCAGAATCGAAGACAAGGCGAAAACTCAGAAGAAAGAAAAGAGGGCACACGTGGACATGAGCACTGCCTGGCAGGGAGGTCAAGGCGGGCGTTGTGGACATGAGCACTGCCTGGCAGGGAGGTCAAGGCGGGCGTTGTGGACATGAGCACTGCCTGGCAGGGAGGTCAAGGCGGGCGTTGTAGACATGAGCACTGCCTGGCAGGGAGATCAAGGCGGGCGTTGTAGACATGAGCACTGCCTGGCAGGGAGGTCAAGGCGGGCGTTGTAGACATGAGCACTGCCTGGCAGGGAGGTCAAGGCGGGCGTTGTAGACATGAGCACTGCCTGGCAGGGAGGTCAAGGCGGGCGTTGTGGACATGAGCACTGCCTGGCAGGGAGATCAAGGCGGGCGTTGTAGACATGAGCACTGCCTGGCAGGGAGGTCAAGGCGGGCGTTGTAGACATGAGCACTGCCTGGCAGGGAGGTCAAGGCGGGCGTTGTAGACATGAGCACTGCCTGGCAGGGAGGTCAAGGCGGGCGTTGTAGACATGAGCACTGCCTGGCAGGGAGGTCAAGGCGGGCGTTGTAGACATGAGCACTGCCTGGCAGGGAGGTCAAGGCGGGCGTTGTGGACATGAGCACTGCCTGGCAGGGAGATCAAGGCGGGCGTTGTAGACATGAGCACTGCCTGGCAGGGAGGTCAAGGCGGGCGTTGTAGACATGAGCACTGCCTGGCAGGGAGGTCAAGGCGGGCGTTGTAGACATGAGCACTGCCTGGCAGGGAGATCAAGGCGGGCGTTGTAGACATGAGCACTACCTGGCAGGGAGATCAAGGCGGGCGTTGTAGACATGAGCACTGCCTGGCAGGGAGGTCAAGGCGGGCGTTGTAGACATGAGCACTGCCTGGCAGGGAGATCAAGGCGGGCGTTGTAGACATGAGCACTACCTGGCAGGGAGATCAAGGCGGGTGTTGTAGACATGAGCACTGCCTGGCAGGGAGATCAAGGCGGGCGTTGTAGACATGAGCACTACCTGGCAGGGAGGTCAAGGCGGGTGTTGTAGACATGAGCACTGCCTGGCAGGGAGGTCAAGGCGGGCGTTGTAGACATGAGCACTGCCTGGCAGGGAGATCAAGGCGGGCGTTGTAGACATGAGCACTGCCTGGCAGGGAGGTCAAGGCGGGCGTTGTAGACATGAGCACTGCCTGGCAGGGAGATCAAGGCGGGCGTTGTAGACATGAGCACTGCCTGGCAGGGAGGTCAAGGCGGGCGTTGTAGACATGAGCACTACCTGGCAGGGAGGTCAAGGCGGGCGTTGTAGACATGAGCACTACCTGGCAGGGAGGTCAAGGCGGGCGTTGCTGGTTGCCAAGAGCGACCACCCAAACTGCAGTCTACTTCAGCACAGCCACCCTATCTCCCCCGGCACTTTCTCACGCCCTGGCAAGGTTTATGAGATGCTGTTACCTCTCCCTCCTTCTCGCTTTTTTGCTCACTTATGGGTATCATTTGTTCCTACTCTTACTCTCTCTCTCTCTCTCACACTCTCTCTCTCTCACACACTCTCTCTCATCATCATCATCATCATCATCATCATCGTTGTCGTCGTCGTCATCATCAGGAGCAGCAGCAGCAGCAGCAAGCACTATGGCGCACTCCTGTGCGAGAGAGCCAACGGAAAGACACACAGGTTGCGAGTTTTAGACGGGATTGAAACACTCGACTCCAGTGTACGGCTATTGTGCTTCCGACATTCTGCTGCAGTTTACGTCTAAAATTACGCATATGCCTCGCGTGTTGGACGAAAATGACGAATGTGACTGAAGCGGAATACACGCGTGACAGTTGGAACACAGTGGTGACGTAGATGACTGGAGTGGAGTAAATGCGTGACAGTTGGAACACAGTGGTGACGTAGATGACTGCAGTGGAGTAAATGCATGACAATTGGAACACAGTGGTGACGTAGATGACTGCAGTGGAGTATATGCGTGACAATTGGAACACAGTTGTGACGTAGATGACTGGAGTGGAGTAAATGCGTGACAGTTGGAACACAATGGTGACGTAGATGACTGGAGTGGAGTAAATGCGTGACAGTTGGAACACAGTGGTGACGTAGATGACTGGAGTGGAGTAAATGCGTGACAGTTGGAACACAGTTGTGACGTAGTTGACTGGAGTGGAGTAAATGCGTGACAATTGGAACACAGTTGTGACGTAGATGACTGCAGTGGAGTAAATGCATGACAATTGGAATATGGTAGTGACGTAGATGACTGCAGTGGAGTACACGCGTGACAGCTGGAACACAGTGGTGACGTAGATGACTGCAGTGGAGTAAATGCGTGACAGTTGGAACACAGTGGTGACGTAGATGACTGCAGTGGAGTAAATGCGTGACAGTTGGAACACAGTGGTGACGTAGATGACTGGAGTGGAGTAAATGCGTGACAGTTGGAACACAGTGGTGACGTAGATGACTGCAGTGGAGTAAATGCGTGACAATTGGAACACAGTGGTGACGTAGATGACTGGAGTGGAGTAAATGCGTGACAGTTGGAACACAGTGGTGACGTAGATGACTGCTGTGGAGTAAATGCGTGACAATTGGAACACAATGGTGACGTAGATGACTGGAGAGGAGTAAATGCGTGACAGTTGGAACACAGTGGTGACGTAGATGACTGCAGTGGAGTAAATGCGTGACAATTGGAACACAATGGTGACGTAGATGACTGGAGTGGAGTAAATGCGTGACAGTTGGAACACAGTTGTGACGTAGTTGACTGCTGTGGAGTAAATGCGTGACAATTGGAACACAATGGTGACGTAGATGACTGGAGAGGAGTAAATGCGTGACAGTTGGAACACAGTGGTGACGTAGATGACTGCAGTGGAGTAAATGCGTGACAGTTGGAACACAGTGGTGACGTAGATGACTGCAGTGGAGTAAATGCGTGACAATTGGAACACAATGGTGACGTAGATGACTGGAGTGGAGTAAATGCGTGACAGTTGGAACACAGTTGTGACGTAGTTGACTGGAGTGGAGTAAATGCGTGACAATTGGAACACAGTTGTGACGTAGATGACTGCAGTGGAGTAAATGCATGACAATTGGAATATGGTAGTGACGTAGATGACTGCAGTGGAGTACACGCGTGACAGCTGGAACACAGTGGTGACGTAGATGACTGCAGTGGAGTAAATGCGTGACAGTTGGAACACAGTGGTGACGTAGATGACTGGAGTCGAGTAAATGCGTGACAGTTGGAACACAGTGGTGACGTAGATGACTGGAGTGGAGTACACGCGTGACAGTTGGAACATGGTGGTGACGTAGATGACTGCAGTGGAGTAAATGCGTGACAGTTGGAACACAGTGATGACGTAGATGACTGGAGTGGAGTAAATGCGTGATAGTTGGAACACAGTGGTGACGTATATGACTGCAGTGGAGTAAATGCGTGGCAATACAAAACATTGGTGACACAGAACTGCCAGCATTATTCACGACTATCTCTTGTGTCTGCTTGAACCTGATATTAAACTTTTCAGAAATTGCTAGAGTTGTTTCATTCTTTTGCAGGAGGGCACGAGACAGACACTCATCGAAAGAGACAGATAGAATTCACGCGCACTCACGCACGCTCGCTCGCGCGCGCGCACACACACACACACACACACACACACACACACACACACACACACTGTAGACACAGAGAAAATGGTAACGATGAGATATACGTGTCGTATGACAAGACACGAGAGACACAGGGTGGGACACAACATGGAACATGAGCTCCAGTGGTAGGGATTGGCCGTGGCTGCAAAAGACAGGAAATTGCACAGGATGATGGGACGGAGATCATGCGCGCGGATGACGCAGGACAGGCATGGGGTGCTGTACAAAACATGCTCCGTTGTCCGCCATTTTGTCCATAATGCTCCGCACCTCTTTTTGCCCTAATGCGGCCCTCACTGCGCAGGAGGTGACGTGTGACGCGACGTGTGACGCGACGTGTGACGCGATGTATGACGTGACGTGAGTGTGACGTGAGTGTGACGCGAGTGTGACGCGAGTGTGACGTGAGTGTGACGCGAGTGTGACGCGAGTGTGACGCGACGTGTAACGCGACGTGTGACGTGACGTGTGACGTGACTTGGCGTGGCTGGCGTTGCAGTCACTCCGTGCTACACATCGGCGGATCAACATCCACGCCAGCGGCGGAGAAGACAGGAAAAAAACCTGACAGTAATGTCAGCGTCCAGGGTGGAGGTACAAGTTAATGACTTGCACGAATGAACATAAAAATGAGGAAACAAATATATATCGCGGATGCTTGAATTGTCATCGCCATTGTTTTCTCGTTGTCGGACTGAGTGCCCCATGTAGAGGGAGGCGCTGGCACCGCCAGAGGTGGACTGCAGCGTCTCCTTGCTGGTGCGTAGGCACAGCCTCAGCTGTAATGTTGACATCAATTGTCTCACTAGAGCAGGTCTTAGCTTGTGTAAAAACACACAAACGCGCGCCCGCGCGAACAAACGCACTCGCACACACACACACACACACACACACACACACACACACACACACATACACAGACACACGCACACGCACGTGCGCACACAAACTCACGCACAGATATATACACAGTGATGCACACACTCATATGCACACACACAAACACGTACAGACACACACACACACAAACACACACACAGAGATACATATACACACACAAACACAAACACACACATATACACAAACACACACACACACACACACACACACGTACGTGCGCACACAAACGCACGCACAGATATATACACAGCCATGCACACACACACATATGCACACACACAAACACGTACACACACAGACACACAAACACACACACACACACAGATACGTACACACACACACACACACACAGATACATACACACACAGATACATACACACACACAAACACAAAAACACACACATATACACACACACACACACACACACACACGCACACACACACACACACGCACACACACACACACACACACGCACACACACACACACACGCGCACACACACACACACACGCGCACACACACACACACACGCGCACACACACACACACACACACACACACATACACACACACGCGCGCACACACGCACACACGCACACACACACACACACACACAGAGCAGTCGAGGAGAACAAGACAGGTGTAGTGGTACACAGTGAAAGGGGTCTAGCGGAGGAAATGGACTGAAAGCGACTGCCTTCCTGACCCTGCGGCACTGCAAGACATCGAACTCCGTGCAAAAACGTTCCCCTCTCTCCGACTGCCACGCCGCATTGTCGCACTCAAGTGGGGCATTATTGCTTTGACACATTCCGCTTAAATCCTTATGATGCATCGTGAAGACCTATCTAGGCAGGAAAATCATAGCGCTTGACACATTCCACATAAATATTGACGAGACCCGTATGACTCACAAGTCGTTTGTTTACCTCATTTACCTCCAGCGATATTAACTCCACACACAAGGCAGCAACGACCGTAACGCCTTTGTGTCTCCACACACCATCCGGGCTTCTCACTCACCTGGGGGGCTGCGCAGTGAGACAGCGTGGGGGAATGGAGACGCCACAGCGACCAGCTTGCTGATGACTGCAATATCGCATGGCTGCTAATGGCCCTCCACCCCTCCTCCCTCCATCGATCTCCCCGAATATCGACCTGGACCACACAATCACCTGCAGACAGGCAGTCACAACACTGCTCGACACACAGACTCTACGCGAGAGGACACTGAATGGCGGCTACACGTGTGAGGCATACGGTAACACTGGACTGGGTTGTGCAATGACTGTCACCCACGTATGGGTCTGAAATTGATTTTTCATTTTGGCTCCTTGTCGTTCAGTCAAAAATCATGTATCCACTTAAATCTGAAAACAGATCCAAATCCAAGCAGGCAGACAGACGGACGGAGACGATGCACAGACAGGAACATGCCACCATCAGTATATAGGGAGCATATCTAATGTTAAGTTCAATTCAGTTTCTATTTTACAATGGTTGGGCACACTTTGAACACTATTGTTTAATTTCCGTCACGTCACTCTCGTCCGTCCAGGTGCCCGGACACAGCCCTGACTGGAGGAAACATGGCGGAAGAAGCACTTCGCCCAGGATGCAAATCTCGGACAACGGCCGCTGTGGACCTCTGTACGTCTGTTCCTTGCCTATCGCCTGGGAGCGACGACTTTTCTTCCGCCAACACCTGTCCAGTGCAGGATTCCTGCAGGACTGACCAGCCACCTGCACGCTGGAGTGACTACAGAGTGCGCGCTCCGGCCACTGAATACAGGCTGCTGACGGTGGGTCTGAAGAGTGCTCGGACCTGGCTGGACAGGAAGACGCGGACCTGGCTGGACAGGAAGACGCGGACCTGGCTGGACAGGAAAAGGGAGACTCGCCCAGGGGTCGAGATGCTCGCCTCGCGTCGCTCCGTGGCAGGCAAGTCACGTGTTCACCCTCCAGGGGTTCTGGGCTTGCTTTGTGGCTGCACTCTCATCACGCATTGCGTCGCCATCTTTGAATAAAACCCGTATCTGATGGCGAACTGAACAATTGAACAAATGATTCACCCCTTGGTGCGACGATGAGTTTCCAGGTGAAGTACCGATTCTCCAAATACTTCACAGCTACTTGATTGGATAAGGTGTCTATCTTGCGCCACTTCCCCCCTTAGAGTAGACCACAAACGTATGACAGAAGGGAAGATTTTTCACTCCAGGTAGAATCAGGTATGTGCTTCACTCCAGGTAGAATCAGTCTGTGCTTCACTCCAGGTAGAACCAGTCTGTGCTTCACCCCAGGTAGAATCAGTCTGTGCTTCACTCCAGGTAGAATCAGTCTGTGCTTCACTCCAGGTAGAACCAGTCTGTGCTTCACTCCAGGTAGAATCAGGCTGTGCTTCACTCCAGGTAGAATCAGGCATGTACTTCACTCTAGGTAGAATCAGTCTGTGCTTCACTCCAGGTAGAATCAGGCTGTGCTTCACTCCAGGTAGAATCAGGCATGTACTTCACTCCAGGTAGAATCAGTCTGTGCTTCACTCCAGGTAGAATCAGTCTGTGCTTCACTCCAGGTAGAATCAGTCTGTGCTTCACTCCAGGTAGAATCAGTGCTTCACTCCAGGTAGAACCAGTCTGTGCTTCACTCCAGGTAGAATCAGTCTGTGCTTCACTCCAGGTAGAACCAGTCTGTGCTTCACTCCAGGTAGAACCAGTCTGTGCTTCACTCCAGGTAGAACCAGTCTGTGCTTCACTCCAGGTAGAATCAGTCTGTGCTTCACTCCAGGTAGAACCAGTCTGTGCTTCACTCCAGGTAGAACCAGTCTGTGCTTCACTCCAGGTAGAATCAGTCTGTGCTTCACCCCAGGTAGAATCAGTCTGTGCTTCACTCCAGGTAGAATCAGTCTGTGCTTCACTCCAGGTAGAATCAGTCTGTGCTTCACTCCAGGTAGAATCAGGCTGTGCTTCACTCCAGGTAGAACCAGTCTGTGCTTCACTCCAGGTAGAATCAGTCTGTGCTTCACTCCAGGTAGAATCAGTCTGTGCTTCACTCCAGGTAGAATCAGGCTGTGCTTCACTCCAGGTAGAATCAGTCTGTGCTTCACTCCAGGTAGAACCAGTCTGTGCTTCACTCCAGGTAGAACCAGTCTGTGCTTCACTCCAGGTAGAATCAGTCTGTGCTTCACTCCAGGTAGAATCAGTCTGTGCTTCACTCCAGGTAGAATCAGTCTGTGCTTCACTCCAGGTAGAATCAGTCTGTGCTTCACTCCAGGTAGAATCAGTCTGTGCTTCACTCCAGGTAGAATCAGTCTGTGCTTCACTCCAGGTAGAATCAGTCTGTGCTTCACTCCAGGTAGAATCAATCTGTGCTTCACTCCAGGTAGAATCAGTCTGTGCTTTACTCCAGGTAGAATCAGTCTGTGCTTCACTCCAGGTTGAATCAGTCTGTGCTTCACTCCAGGTAGAATCAGTCTGTGCTTCACTCCAGGTAGAATCAGGCTGTGCTTCACTCCAGGTAGAATCAGTCTGTGCTTCACTCCAGGTAGAATCAGTCTGTGCTTCACTCCAGGTAGAATCAGGCTGTGCTTCACTCCAGGTAGAATCAGTCTGTGCTTCACTCCAGGTAGAATCAGTCTGTGCTTCACTCCAGGTTGAATCAGTCTGTGCTTCACTCCAGGTAGAATCAGTCTGTGCTTCACTCAAGGTAGAATCAGTGCTTCACTCCAGGTAGAATCAGTCTGTGCTTCACTCCAGGTAGAATCAGGCTGTGCTTCACTCCAGGTAGAATCAGTCTGTGCTTCACTCAAGGTAGAATCAGGCATGTACTTCACCCCAGGTGCCAAAGCGAGCCACCAGGAGAAGTCTTCGATCGCACAGTAGTCTTGGGAAAGGTGCTCACTCCATTCCTTCTCGCCATCTTGGAGCGAAACGCGCCCCTGTGAGAGAGGAGCCTACAGCTTGTGACAAGGGGACATCGTGTGACAAGGTGACAGGGTGTGACAAGACTGACATCGTGTGACAATGCTGACAGCGTGTGACAAGGATGACATCGTGTGACGAGACGACATCGTGTGAGAAGGTGACAGCGTATGACAAGGCTGACATCACGTGACAAGGCTGACATCGTGTGACAAGGCCAACATCGCGTGACAAATGTGAAAAAGTGTGACAAAGTGAGAGCGTGTGACAAGGTGAGAACGTGTGACAAGGCTGACATCGCGTGACGAGGCTGATATCGTGTAACAAGGTTACATCGTGTAACAAGGTGACATCGTGTGACAAGGTGACAGCATGTGACAAGGCTGACATCGTCTCCAACCCAGCATTCAGCGAGACGTTCCGCGCTCCAGAAGTCCTGAGGCGCGTTGCTCAGCCTACCGAGTGGTAAAGAATGTGTCAGCATGTGTCAAACATTTGACTGCCTTTTAAATCTCCTTTCATCATATTGACGCATGTTGACACCAGTCTGTGCCACGCAAGATCTTGCAAGGTTCCTCAAGTTAGCAACGAGCCCGTGGAAACATGGCCGCGCTCAAAACCCGACAGAAAACAGGCGACGCACTTCCTCCTCCTGGAAGTGGAGGACGCGACAGAAGCAAAGGCGACCTGGGCAGCCGTCGCCCTGGCAGCACTGAGCTGGCAGTCACGTGCCCCATGCTGCAGGACTTCTCAAGTTGGACAACTGTGGAAAGTGACCACCTCGAACACTGGTCCAACCCTGGGAGAAGAAAGAGAACCCGGACCGGTCTGGAAGGCTCCGTGTGGAACGACTGTTTGGGCACCGGCGTGAGCTTACAGGTGAGGCTTCGATCTGGCAGGAGTTCGATTTGCCCGGCACTGTCTGTAGGGTAAGTAGCCTAGCTTCCAGTGCTCATCTCCACCTCAGAGAAATAGACACGTATGTGAGAAAGGTAAAAGCTACGTGCGAACTGTCGCATCCGTGGTGACTCGCGATCTACAAGGTCGAGTTCCATTCTACAAAGTCTGGAGCGTTAGAGGAATCAAGGCCAGCGAGCCACCCAGAGGTGAGGACGTAGGCACAACTTACATGGCAGTTCGGGTTTCATACGGCAGTGGACCAGTGTCTGAATAGGACACTGCCCTGGGAGTCTTGTAGAGATGGTGCTTGACTCGTGTGTGTTCAACCTGTCTGTCTGTCTGTCCGTCCGTCCGTCCGTTCGTCCGTCCGTCGGTCGGTCCGTCGGTCCGTCCGTCCGCCCGTCCGCCCGCCCGCCCGTCCGCCCGCCCGCCCGTCCGTCCGTCCGTCCGTTCATCACCAACAACAACTACGAACTCGACAGCTTCCCTTGTCCGTCTCACCTGAATTGTTCAAAGCGACCCAATCTACTTGTCATCAGCAGCTTTTATCTTCAACAGTTCGTACTCCACTCCTTTCCACTCCCCCTACCCCCCCCCCCCCTCCCCCCCCAAAAATCCCCTACCCTTCCTAACTCCCCCTTTACCCCAATCCCCTGGCTGATCCCCTGGTCTGCCCCTCCCTCCACCTGTGTCGTTCCACAAGGGGCGGTACTGGACAGCCATGACACAGCTGTGAGGGTGTGTCTGGGGTCAGGCCGGGGTCACCAGGGGTGACAGGTCACTCTGCACCCGCTGACCCCGAGTAGGAATGTTGGGCACGTGGAAGGGAGGGTTGGGGGAGAGGTAGGGATGATGAAGGGGAGTGAGGGGGGAGATAGGGTGTGATCTGCGTGCTTACCATGCCCCCCAATCCCCGGACACACGAGGGGCTGGGTAGTGAGGAGCAGGCTGGATCTGACGTACGAGTGTGGGCCACCATTTTTAATGAGGACGTACAAATACGTACGCAAATAAACTTTTACCCACTCAAACGCACTTACACACACGTGCGTGTGCCTGCGTCTATTTATATATATATATATATATATATATATATATATATATATATATATATATATATATGCACACACACACACATACACATACACACACGCACACATGCATACACACGTGCGGGAGCGCGCACACGCACACTCAAACGCACACACACACACACACACACACACACACACACACAAACACACACACATATACACACACATGAACACAAATACATATGCACACAAGAACACACACATACACACATACATGCACATACACACATACACGCACACACACACACGCATATATTCATGCACACACGCATGCACGCATACACACATACAAACACACACACGCACTCATGTACGCAAATGCGCACACGTACGAAAACACGCACACACATTACAGCAAACATGCACACAAACTCACTTGTGCTGTTGTTGAATGAATGAATGGATGGATGAATGGATGGATGAATGAATGAATGAATGAATTAATGAATGAATAAATGAATTGAGTGTTCTAATTTAGCAGCCTTCGTATGCTATGTACGGCCACTGATCACGAAAATGGCGAGAGTTGGTTGAAGTAAGATCAAGTCATGTCCATTTCCCCAGCCATACTCCTTGTACGACTCGCAAAGGAAGGCGTGATGGATGTGCTCTTCCCCCCACCCCACAGGGGCTATCTGTATACCCCCACCCCACAGGGGCTATCTGTATACCCCCACCCCACAGGAGGTATCTGCATACCCCACCCCACAGGGGATATCTGCATACCCCACCCCACAGGGGATATCTGCATACCCCACCCCACAGGGGATATCTGCATACCCCACCCCACAGGGGGTATCTGCATACCCGACCCCACAGGGGATATCTGCATACCCCCACCCCACAGGGGATATCTGCATACCCCACCCCACAGGTGTATCTGCATACCCCACCCCACATGGGATATCTGCATACCCCCACCCCACAGGGGATATCTGCATACCCCCACCCCACAGGGGATATCTGCATACCCCACCCCACAGGGGGTATCTGCATACCCCACCCCACATGGGATATCTGCATACCCCCACCCCACAGGGGATATCTGCATACCCCACCCCACAGGGGATATCTGTATACCCCCACCCCACAGGGGGTATCTGCATTTCCCCACCCCACAGGGGCTATCTGTATACCCCCACCCCACAGGGGGTATCTGCATACCCCCACCCCACAGGGGATATCTGCATCCCCCCACCCCACAGGGGGTATCTGCATCCCCCCACCCCACAGGGGCTATCTGTATACCCCCACCCCACAGGGGGTATCTGCATACCCCCATCCCACAGAGGGTATCTGCATCCCCCCACCCCACAGGGGCTATCTGTATACCCCCACCCCACAGGGGGTATCTGCATCCCCCCACCCCACACGGGCTATCTGTATACCCCCACCCCACAGGGGCTATCTGTATACCCCCACCCTACAGGGGGTATCTGTATACCCCACCCCACAGGGGATATCTGCATACCCCACCCCACAGGGGATATCTGCATACCCTCACCCCACAGGGGATATCTGCTTACCCCACCCCACAGGGAATATCTGCATACCCCACCCCACAGGGGGTATCTGCATACATCACCACACAGGGGATATCTGCATACCCCCACCCCACAGGGGATATCTGCATACCCCACCATACAGGGGATATGTGCATACCCCACCCCACAGGCGATATCTGCATACCCCACCCCACAGGGGGTATCTGCATTCCCCCACCCCACAGGGGCTATCTGTATACCCCCCCCCCCACAGGGGCTATCTGTATACCCCCACCCCACAGGAGGTATCTGCATACCCCACCCCACAGGGGATATCTGCATACCCCACCCCACAGGGGATATCTGCATACCCCACCCCACAGTTGATATATGCATACCCCACCCCACAGTTGATATATGCATACCCCACCCCACAGGGGGTATCTGCATACCCCACCCCACAGGGGATATCTGCATACCCCACCCCACAGGGGGTATCTGCATACCCCACCCCACAGGGGATATCTGCATACCCCACCCCACAGGGGGTATCTGCATACCCCACCCCACAGGGGATATCTGCATACCCCACCCCACAGGGGATATCTGCATACCCCACCCCACAGGGGGTATCTGCATACCCCACCCCACAGGGGGATCTCCATACCTCCACCCCACAGGGGATATTTGCACACCCCACCCCACAGGGGATATCTGCATACCCCACCCCACAGGGGATATCTGCATACCCCACCCCACAGGAGATATCTGCATACCCCACCCCACAGTTGATATCTGTATACCCCCACCCCACAGGGGATATCTGCATACCCCACCCCGCAGGGGGATCTCCATACCCCCACCCCACAGGGGATATCTGCATATACCCACACTACAGGGGGTATCTGCATTCCCCCACCCCACAGGGGGTATCTGCATTCCCCCACCCCACAGGGGCTATCTGTATACCCCCACCCCACAGGGGCTATCTGTATACCCCACCCCACAGGGGATATCTGCATACCCCACCCCACATGGGATATCTGTATACCCCCACCCCACAGGGGCTATCTGTATACCCCCACCCCACAGGGGCTATCTGTATACCCCCACCCCACAGGGGCTATCTGTATACCCCCACCCCACAGGGGCTATCTGTATACCCCCACCCCACAGGGGCTATCTGTATACCCCCACCCCACAGGGGCTATCTGTATACCCCACCCCACAGGGGGTATCTGCATCCCCCCACCCCACAGGGGCTATCTGCATATACCCACACTACAGGGGGTATCTGCATTCCCCCACCCCACAGGGGCTATCTGCATTCACCCACACCACAGGGGCTATCTGTATACCCCCACCCCACAGGGGCTATCTGTATACCCCCACCCCACAGGGGGTATCTGTATACCCCCACCCCGCAGGGGCTATCTGTATACCCCCACCCCACAGGGGCTATCTGTATACCCCCACCCCACAGGGGCTATCTGTATACCCCCACCCCACAGGGGCTATCTGTATACCCCCACCCCACAGGGGCTATCTGCATTCCCCCACCCCACAGGGGCTATCTGTATACCCCCACCCCACAGGGGCTATCTGCATTCCCCCACCCCACAGGGGTATCTGCATACCCCCACCCCACAGGGGCTATCTGCATTCCCCCACCCCACAGGGGCTATCTGCATTCCCCCACCCCACAGGGGCTATCTGTATACCCCCACCCCACAGGGGTATCTGCATACACCCACCCCACAGGGGGTATCTGCATTCCCCCACCCCACAGGGGCTATCTGTATACCCCCACCCCACAGGGGCTATCTGTATACCCCCACCCCACAGGGGTATCTGCATACACCCACCCCACAGGGGCTATCTGCATTCCCCCACCCCACAGCGGGTATCTGCATTCCCCACCCCACAGGGGGTATCTGCATTCCCCCACCCCACAGGGGCTATCTGTATACCCCCACCCCACAGGGGCTATCTGTATACCCCCACCCCACAGGGGGTATCTCCATACCCCACCCCACAGGGGCTATCTGTATTCCCCCACACCACAGCGGGTATCTGTATTCCCCCACACCAGGAGGGGGTATCTGCATACCCCACCCCACACGGGATCTACCCCTACCCCAACCCACAGGGGGTGTATGCTTGCCCCCATCTCACAGGGTGTAACGCTCGTACATACCACGACCACACACGCAGCACGAGCAGACACAGCGCTGTCAGTGCTGAGCTGTCAGTGCTGAGCCGTCAGTGCTGAGCTGTCAGTGCTGAGCCGTCAGTGCTGAGCCGTCAGTGCTGAGCCGTCAGTGCTGAGCTGTCAGTGCTGAGCCGTCAGTGCTGAGCTGTCAGTGCTGAGCCGTCAGTGCTGAGCCGTCAGTGCTGAGCCGTCAGTGCTGAGCTGTCAGTGCTGAGCCGTCAGTGCTGAGCTGTCAGTGCTGAGCCGTCAGTGCTGAGCTGTCAGTGCTGAGCCGTCAGTGCTGAGCCGTCAGTGCTGAGCCGTCAGTGCTGAGCCGTCAGTGCTGAGCCGTCAGTGCTGAGCCGTCAGTGCTGAGCTGTCAGTGCTGAGCCGTCAGTGCTGAGCCGTCAGTGCTGAGCTGTCAGTGCTGAGCCGTCAGTGCTGAGCTGTCAGTGCTGAGCTGTCAGTGCTGAGCTGTCAGTGCTGAGCTGTCAGTGCTGAGCCGTCAGTGCTGAGCCGTCAGTGCTGAGCCGTCAGTGCTGAGCTGTCAGTGCTGAGCCGTCAGTGCTGAGCTGTCAGTGCTGAGCCGTCAGTGCTGAGCCGTCAGTGCTGAGCTGTCAGTGCTGAGCCGTCAGTGCTGAGCCGTCAGTGCTGAGCCGTCAGTGCTGAGCTGTCAGTGCTGAGCCGTCAGTGCTGAGCCGTCAGTGCTGAGCCGTCAGTGCTGAGGTGTCAGTGCTGAGCTGTCAGTGCTGAGCTGTCAGTGCTGAGCTGTCAGTGCTGAGCTGTCAGTGCTGAGCTGTCAGTGCTGAGCCGTCAGTGCTGAGCCGTCAGTGCTGAGCTGTCAGTGCTGAGCTGTCAGTGCTGAGCTGTCAGTGCTGAGCCGTCAGTGCTGAGCCGTCAGTGCTGAGCCGTCAGTGCTGAGCCGTCAGTGCTGAGCCGTCAGTGCTGAGCTGGTGTCAGGGCGGAAGTCACCCCAAGGACGCATTTCACAATCTCCTCAATCTCACAGCGGGCGATACCCCTCTACAGGACGCGAAACGGGTGGAGACGACATTACGGATGTTTCGATACTTACCCGGATTCGTGAAAATTACCTCAGCAAGAGGCACGACAAAGATTTGCTGTGTCAGAATGACTGGATTTCTTCATCTCTCAAAACAAGCGTTTCTCACTTCAATGGGAGGGGCTTTTTCACGACGATATGTGGCATTTCCACCATATCTTGATCTCGCCTTCTCATCACGACGTACCTCCACTGCCGTCATACCGTCGTAGTTGTGCCCTGGGATGACGTCAATGAGGACAGATCCAGCTAGTTCCTGTTACGCGTCCGGGAACACACACAAACACTGAAGCCCTAACTCGGCAGTGCGCAAGGACCATTAAAAGAACGATGTCACGAAGCACTGAAATTACTTTTCCGTCAGTCATCGGAAACCCCCACACTTTTCGTAGGCCACTGAAAACATTCTCATGAAGCTCTGTAAAAACGTTCGCTTCATGGGAAACACAGGTGGATGCGCTGGGGGGAGCTGTGGACAAAACTGTTGCAAGACAGTGGACACAGGGTGGCACTGCTTTTCTCCCAGCACGCAGCGTACTTGTGGAGGCTGCTTCCACCTCAGCATTTGCTGTTTGAGGAACTTGCAAGAACATTTTTCGTGATACCACCTTGATGAAAGCATGTTCAAAGCACAAAAATAGACATATTGATAGTGTTTCAAAACTTCAAGCAACGGGCTTCCGAAGATCTGAGTTTCGTATTCTTGAGAACTCCTGGTGACACTTGCCTTGTGTGCCGACAGGTAGATGTACATTACATCGATCAACATCGTCTTCAACCCCCACTCGGCAAAGCAAAACAAGGGAAAGCTGGATGAAAAAATGAAAAACCTCCCTCACACCAGGGTATGAGCTGTCACAAGCACTGTACACCATGGCGTGCAGTGAACACTCATACTTTCCTCCTACAGCTCCTCTCTCTCTTTCAGTCTCTGTCTCTCTGTCTCTGTCTCTCTCTCTTTCTATCTATCTATCTATCTCTCTCTATCTCTATCTCTCTCTCTCTGTCTCTCTCGCTCTCTGTCTCTCTCTGTCTCTGTATCTCTCTCTCTTTCTGTCCCTGTCTCTCTCTATGTCTCCCTCTCTTTCTGTCTCTGTCTCTCTCTCTCTTTCTGTCTCTGTCTCTCTCTGTCTCTCTCTGTCTCTCTCTCTCTCTGTCTCTCTTTCTCTCTCTCTCCTTTCTCTCTCTCCATCCCTCCTCTCTCTTTCTTTCCTCTTTCTCTCTATCTCTCTTTCTTTCTCTCTCTCTTTCTCTCTCTCTCTTTCTTTCTCTCTCTCACCTCTCTTTTTTTCCTCTCTCTCTCTCTCTCTCTCTCTCTCTCTCTCTCTCTCTCTCTCTCTCTCTCTCTCTCTCACTCC
>JAWQFJ010027865.1:27500-40000 GCA_034096865.1 Theodoxus fluviatilis | reverse complement strand
GATAACGGATCCGAGTTCACTGCACACGTTATTACAGAGTTGAAGGAAGTTTGGCTCGCCCTAACCTTGGTGCATGGGAAGCCTCGCCATCCCCAAAGTCAGGGGTCGGTTGAACGTGCAAATGGTGACATTAAGGATATGCTGGTTGCATGGATGGCTGACAACGACTCACAAGACTGGCCCACAGGCATCAAGTTTGTTCAGTTTCAGAAAAACCGTGCTCTCCATTCTGGCATAAAGTGTTCCCCGTACTCTGCGATGTTTGGCTGTGATGTTCGTGACAGGCTTACTAGTTCGTCTTTACCGCAGGAAGTGATTGCTAGGATGGAGACTGAGGAGGATCTTCTTGCTTACGCACCAGTCAGGCCAACAGAAGATTCTGACTACACTGTTGACAATGTGACAAGTCAGCAAGTCTCAGCACAAACAACAGACCCTGACAACCACACTGCCAACGATGTTGCATTTTACAGCCCTATTTCTTCTGCTTAAGTTATTGCTAGTATGGAGGCTGAGGAGGATCTTCTTGCTTATGCACCAGTCAGGCCAACAGAAGATTCTGACTACACTGTTGACAATGTGACAAGTCAGCAAGTCTCAGCACAAGATCCGAACTACACTGTTGACAATGTGACACGTCAGCAAGTCTCAGCACAAGATCCTGACAACCACACTGCCAACGATGTTGCAATTGACAGCCCTGTTTCTTCTGATGAAAGCCACACGGTTGCAGAAAACATCAAAGCAACCAAAAAACGTCGTCGTGCAGCAGTCGATGCTCAAGCTTCTCAAGCAGAAAGGATGGTGAAAAGAAGTCGCATAGATCTGAAGGCTGGCCAACCGGGAGACAATGTTGCCGTGCCGATTCCTCAGGTCGATCGCGGGAGAGGTGATGCCAGAAACATTCCTGGTATCATAATTGACAAACGAGAAGACACCGACCTATACAGGATAGCCGTTAAAGCTGGTATTCTCAGTGGTCTGTATTCCAGGGGCGGGTTTCAAAATAGGTAGTCGATCTTGGTCGCAAGATCTTGTTTCGCAGTAAGAGCTTGCTAAAAAAGAAACTACCCAACGTGACGAAGTAATGCGCATGCGTAGACGTCACGACAAGAGGTGAACTGGCCACATTTCAATGGCCGACGTGTTGCCGGTTCATTCAGAAAACGCTCTATTTCGAGATACTAGCAACCCATCCAAAGAAAATAGAAGCCATGCACAGCATTAATTTATCAAAGGTGTATGTTGAATGCATTAATAGATCGTGAAACCTCCTACAGTTTACACATCGAATGCAGGTCAACGCATCCACGACGAACTTTTGTCTCGAATCTTAAAAGCTAGGCACCTCTCAAGCTGCCTCGCTCAATCTACGCTCGTCTACGATTGGCTCGATAGCAAGCAAAGAATGAAACTACCCATTCGGCGAGATCTACGTAGATCTACCGAGATCTTCGCATTTTGAAACCCGCCCCAGAAGCCAGTTCGATCTCTGCCCTCAGCGCCTTCTGCACACTGACGACATCAACACTGAAAAAACAGTTTCACTTAGCTCGGCGGTCATTTCTCAGTTGGCTTCGGGTGGGCAAGGCTTCACAAGATGCAACTGTACTGGCTCGAAAAGTGTCAGACAAGGCGATGCGGATGCTTTAAAGCCGGGCTTAAGTGCAACTCACGCTGCCATAGCAGCCTTAATTGTTTCAACAAGTGACAACGTAGTGCAAACGTTCCTTACCACCAGGATTTTTTTTTCAGAATTGTTTTTGAACCAAAACTTTCGATGCTTTTAAACTGAGCATTTTACCCTATGTTTTTTTAAACTAATATTTAATAAACTAATAAACTAATAAAATTCTGAACTAATAAAATTCTGTATCATCTGTATGCTGTCAGCCTTTGTTTGCATTGGTCACATGGAGAGGGAAAGGAAACACATTTAAGATTCAGCACTACAAAAGCAATATGATGTATTTGCAATACCAGATCAACATTTCAAAACACAATTATTTATTTGTGAAACATATTTTCAGGCACTACAAAACCAACATTTTAAAAATGCATTAAAAAATGCAAGAATACATTAAAGTACACGGCATCAGAGTGTCAGGGATTACGCGTAATAACTGGGGTCGTTTTTCAGGAATTTCGCGTAATCACTGGAAATTTCAGTGGTTACGCGTAATCCCCGAGTGAAACAGTTATTACGTGTATTCACTAAAACGCTAAGGGATTACGCGTAATTCCCGGCTCCGCTTGTTTCCGGTAACACACACACACACACACACATATATATATATATATATATATATATATATATATATATATATATATCCTTCAATCTGCATCTATATATATATATATAATGAGAGTGAGATATTGAGAAATATTGAGAAAGAGAGAGAAAGAGAAAGGGAGAACTCGAACTCGAAACTTTATTGATAGGGTCACCCGCCCATTACAAATGACAATACAACACAATCTTCATAATTTGCTACATTTATGACATAACTCCATTCGACTCCAATATAGCGACTTCTCTCCTTTTCATCACATGATAAAGATATGTGCAAACAGCTCGTAAAATGGTTTGCTCGTTTGCTCCCATAAAGTATACAAATACATTGACATCTTCTCGTACGTGAGGAACCAAATATTTGACACGTAGATCGCTCACGGCTGGACATCTAATTAAAACATGGTATTCGTCTTCGTCCTCCTCCTGGCACAATGGACACAATAATTGGATCATTGTCTCGAATCGGTGCTTGTGGATATACAATTCACTGGTACCAAAACGAAATTTTATAAACGCCTCTTTGAAAACGTTTTGTCCACCTTATACAGGTATGCTTCTAATCCAGGTGTAATTTAAAACTCTCTGTAAACCGCATATCTTTCACTACTGTACAATTCATTTGACCTATGCTCTCTGAATTTGTTAAACAGAGCATCTTTCAAGCGGCACAGAAAAGACGACTCACTCTGGACTACTTGACTTTCCCCAAAGCATTCCAAATTGTTCTCACTAAGCATAGTGTACGTACTTAGTTTGCCCAATTATTCCCACAATCTATGGTTTTTAAGTTGTACGGCCTAGCAGCCTTGGAAGGCTACGTGTATGAATGGTCTTCGGCAATGGAAATCACTAAGCTCGCTAGAGTAAGAGCAAGTCAAGTCTCGGGTTTCCTGGTCTTTTACAAATCGCACAGGAAGGCGCTGTGAGCCACAACATAAAAATGTTCATCTTTACCTGTTCTTACCGGGGAGACGGGGGGTGGGGGGTGGGGGTGGGGGGTTGGGAAGGGGGGGGGGGGCAATGTCCAGAAGGCTGACACAGAGAATATTTTTTGTAACATGGTGGAAACATTAGTCAAATAATCCTTTAGCAAAGCGACATGATACATATTCGCTGAATAAACATATATACTTCTAATGCGTTCTTTTCATGCCTCAACAATATATGTATGGACTGAAAACCATAACGATTGAACATTAGTCCCTGCTGACGTGCATAAAAAGTTTAATCAGTTAATGTGAAAATAAGACAAAGTATTACGGAGTCTGACAGCCGCTACAGCGTGCATTTCGATGCTAAGATGGTCGCGCTATGTCGACGGTTGCGCAGAGAGAGAGAGAGAGAGAGAGAGAGAGAGAGAGAGAGAGAGTGTGTGAGAGAGAGAGAGAGAGAGAGAGAAGGTGAGAAGCAGAGAGAGGAGAGAGAGAGAGAAGGAGAAGTGAGAGAGAGAAGGAGAGAGATGAGAAGGAGAGAGAGAGAGAGAGAGAGAGAGAGAGAGAGAGAGAGGGAGGAGAGACAAAGACAGAAAGAGAAACAGGGAGGGACACAGATAAATAAGAGAGAGAAAGATAGAAATGAAGGAAATAAAAATAAGGAAAGCATTGTCGTCTTTAAATATATGTAGTGTAATAAAAGTTCGAATAATTTTGGTGGGTTTCTTCGATAAAGAGGTACAAATTTTGCCAATTACAAATGACAATACAACACAATCTTCATAATTTACTACATTTATGACATAACTCCATTCGACTCCAATATAGCGACTTCTCTCCTTTTCATCACATGATAAAGATACGTGCAAACAGCTCGTAAAATGGTTTGCTTGTTTGCTCCCATAAAGTATACAAATACATTGACATCTTCTCGTACGTGAGGAACCAAATATTTGACACGTAGATCGCTCACGGCTGGACATCTAATTAAAACATGGTATTCGTCTTCGTCCTCCTCCTGGCACAATGGACACAATAATTGGATCATTGTCTCGAATCGGTGCTTGTGGATATACAATTCACTGATACCAAAACGAAATTTTATAAACGCCTCTTTGAAAACCTTTTTGTCCACCTTATACAGATATGCTTCTAATCCAGGTGTAATTTTAAACTCTCTGTAAACCGCATATCTTTCACTACTGTACAATTCATTTGACCAATGCTCTCTGAATTTGTTAAACAGAGCATCTTTCAATCGGCACAGAAAAGACGACTCACTCTGGACTACTTGACTTTCCCCAAAGCATTCCAAATTGTTCTCACTAAGCATAGTGTACGTACTTAGTTTGCCCAATTATTCCCACAATCTATGGTTTTCATGAGCATTCCGTATTAAACGTTTGGGCAATCTTTCTTCATCCATTCTCAGGATCTTAAGCCAATACTTGGCAAGTCTCATGGCTGCATTAACAGATAAAGTATTTCGTCCAGTGTCTCATTATATCATGATATTTGGTGTTTTAACAGGTACATTCAAGATTTGTTTAATACTGTATAGATGGACAGTTTCAATAACGTTGCATTTGCTCAAGCCCCATACTTCAGATGCATATAATAAAATGGGTTGTACTTGGCCCTCAAATTTCTTAAAGAACAGATCAAGAACCACATAATTAAGCCTTTTCAACATTTTACAAATTTGGACAGCTGCTGCCTTTCCTCTCGTTTTGGAGAGAGAGAGAGAGAGAGAGAGCTGAGAGAGAGAGAGCTGAGAGAGAGAGAGAGCTGCAGAGAGAGAGAGAGAGATCAGAAAATTTTATTTGCTACGCCAACGGTCCTTACAAAGCTTTCACGACCAAAAACATCGTCAAAAGCACAATAGGGTTGTGGAGGGAACACACACAATACAGTTGTGCCACACACAAACACACGGACGCAAGTACGTGCTCACACATATACAGAGAGAGAGAGAGGGGGACGGAGAGTGCACGGTACATGCAAATCAGAATAGTTCCTTACACAAACAGTTGCTCTTTCTCCCGGTTGTCCTGACTGTGTGTATGTAAGTACGCGTACTTTCCACTTGTTATTCACAAACATTTTCTTCTAACTAGGATATGTATCAAAACATTTAAACATTAAAAAAAAACTAATAAAAACAAAAATGATATGAAAAACTGCTTTTATCAAGTAAAAGATGCGTGGCCGGATGTATGAAAGTCGATCTTCAAGATTTTCATACATCCGGTTAACCGGATTTAGTAAAGGCCGGATGTATGAAAGACAAAAAGTGGGTCCCGACGACTTTCTTACATCCGGTCTCGACTGTATAGGCCGGAGACGCGTTGTCGTCACTTCCGGAGTTATTTGTAGAAGATACGTTCTTTCAGCCATGTTGGTAGGAGGCGAGCGCTGTCTGCTAAGCTGTGCTACGGGAGACGTGCAACCATGCCGACTTTTTGCTGCGTGAAAAATGGTTTTAACAACCAACAAAAAGAACAAAAAGGGCAAAGCCCATACGACTCACATGCTTGACCTTGACCTTTATATGACCTTGACCTTCAGGTGACCTTCAAGGTCAAGGTCAAACAACTAAACCTACCAATGACATCATACACAAAGAAATGCTTTATACATTTTTCCTACCAAAATACATGTGACCTTCACCCAAGGTCAAGGTCATCCAAGGGCATGCAACACAAAGCTGTTAATTCAAGACATAGGAAGCACAATGGTGCTTATTGGCACTTTCTACCATGAGATATGGTCACTTTTAGTGGTTCTATACCCCATTTTGGTCACATTTCATAAGGGTCAAAGTGACCTTGACCTTGATGATATGTGAACAAATGTGTCTCATGATAAAAGTATAACATGTGCCCCACATAATTAATAAGTTTGACACAGTTATCTTCCATAGTTCAGGGTCAAGGTCACTTCAAAATATGTATACAATCCAACTTTGAAGAGCTCCTGTGACCTTGACCTTGAAGCAAGGTCAACCAAACTGGTATTCAAAGATAGGGATTACTTTGCCCTATATACCATATAATTATAGGTGAGGTATCCAATCTCAAAAACTTCAGAGAAAATTGAGAAAATGGGAAAAATGACTGTTTTTTAGACAACATTTATGGCCCCTGCGACCTTGACCTTGAAGCAAGGACAAGTCACTATGTATATTTTTTGAGGCCTTGTCATCATACACCATCATGCCACATTTGGTATTGATAGACTTAATAGTCTCCGAGAAAAATCCAACGTTAAAGTTTTCGGACGCCCGGACGCCCGGACGCCCGGACGGACGAAAAGGGTGAGTACATAGACTCACTTTTGCTTCGCATGTGAGTAAAAGATTAAGAGGAGTCAAACGCTCCTACTACTTTATGCCATCAGAGAAAACCAATCAAGGTCCGATTGTGCAAAGGGTGACCGAAGCTAGACGAAGAGGATGGAAAAAGAAGATTTACGGAATAGATCTGACCTTTCGAGACAAACACCCGGCGAGAATCAGCAGACATCTCCCACGAATCCTGCTACGAAGAATCGATAGACTTCCAAAGACCTATAATTCTTTAACTCTTCCAACGTGTACGCCGATGTTCCGAGTACAACAATTAAATATGTCCATGGCACTCGTTGGCGGAGTGTTCCTCAATTCCGGATCAAGTTGGTCCTTCGTCAGCTGGTATTTATGGATGGATGGATGGATGGATGGATGGATGGATGGATGGATGGATGGATGGAGTTTTAAGAGTTATCAGTCTTTGTCGGCTACATAAGGCCACTGAGCACAAAAACCACGAGAATAGTTCTGAGTCAGCGCAAATCAAGGCACGATGTACCTAGTTATTCACCTCTTACGAATCGGGACGGGAGACGCGGTGGGTCAATTCTTACCCCCCCCCCTAACCCATAGGGAGCGTCAGCTGGTATGAATCGAGCCCGCCGATCACCTCAATTTTGTTGAGGTAAAATCGACAGGCATCGGGCTTGCGAAAGTCAACGTAACGCGTTTTCTTCCGCACGGACATTACCTTAGAAAGAAAAATATATCAACTAACTCTAATTACTTTAGATGTTGGTTTCTTGGCACAGCCAGCTTACCACGTCGGAGCAGATACACAAAATTAATAAGAGAAAAGCGAAACGATCACTCGTGCACTGAGTTTTGATGCGTGACCGGGACACTCTCCGCAGTATGTTTTGTTTGCTTTGTAAGGTTTGAGCACTAGCTGTAGGTGTAAAAATGGTCAGTTATTAATATAATCGGTGATTTTAGTTGTAATGAAATTTTTTGTGCTTTAATGCCATTTCTTGTCATAATCTTACACGTTACAATACGCCGAATGCGGGCAAGTTGATCATGCACTCATCGACTCGATAATCGTGAATTTTCTGTCCTCGCCTGACCAGGCAAACGAAATAGTCAATTCAAGCCAGAACTAAACAGTTATCTGCTGCCACTCATTCGAACTTTACATGAAACATATCACACTAGCTCGATCGTCTGCTGGCGTAGTGGCTACGGTTCGATCGTGTTCGTCTGCTAGGTAGGTACGGTGTGGTTTGTTTACTTATCTTCTGTGGGTTTTGTGCAGAAATTATACGTTACAATAGTCTATTGTGATTATTTTCGATTAGTTTTTTTAATCTATTTCAACTTTTTGCATGCTTTAATGCCATCCTTTTGCCACGATCTAGCGATCATCACTCCTCAACACAGACCCGAAACATACCCAAACATATAGCACCGGAAGTTATGTAACCTACCATCATGGCTGTGTTGCTAATTATCATATGACCCTGGTGAACTCTTCTCCAGCCTATTCTACAACGACTATTATTAGTCACTGACTGAAGGAAAATAACAGTCTAAAGGAAGGATAACGTACCGCGGTTGCAATCAAAAGTGCATATAAAGTGACACGTGTAAACCAAACAGATTAAGGTAGGCGAAAAAGAGAAAGAGGACAGCGCAGTATGCGTACTGTCGAGGAAGCACAGACGGTCAGATACTCTCCAGTCATCTGTGAATATGGGACGGGTATTGTCCGTGGTTTCAATCAAGTCAACATGTATTACGAATAAAGCAAACTTGCAAGTGGGCAGTACTCGATGCCACACGGGCCAGTCACAGGCAGCAGCATCACAACCACCGAAAGAAACGCCGCGGGGCCTTTCCTAGGTGAAAAGCAGACAGCTCTCCTGCATTTCCATGGCAAGTGAATGGTTGTATGTACCGTTGGGTCTTGAAGATATGCGAACTTTTGCAAGCAAAGACCTGGTGGATGTATTGAGCGTCAAATGTCGTTGAATAAGCCACTCTTGTTTGACCCTCACACAACGTCATCCCACACCAAAACATACGTAGAGTCTACGCAAGAAAATGCACGACAAAAACTACAAAATGAATACAATGAGAGAGAGAGAGAGAGAGAGAGAGAGAGAGAGAGAGAGAGAGATCTGACTAAATATTCCTTTTCTGTTCATTCTGACTGCCGAGTGAAAACGAGAACAAGAAGGGCAAAGCCCATACGAATCACATGCTTGACCTTGACCTTTACATGATCTTGACATTTACATGACCTTGACCTTCAGGTGACCTTCAATCAACTACACCTAGCAATGACATCATACACTAAACTAAGGAATGCTTTACACATTTTTCCTACCAAAATACATGTGGCCTTGACCCAAGATCAAGGTCATTCAAGGTCATGCAACACAAAGCTGTTAATTCAAGACATAGGAAGCACAATGGTGCTTATTGGCACTTTCTACCATGAGATATGGTCACTTTTAGTGGTTCACTACCCCATTTTGGTCACATTTCATAAGGGTCAAAGTGACCTTGACCTTGATGATATGTGACCAAATGTGTCTCATGATAAAAGTATGACATGTGCTCCACATAATTATTAAGTTTGAAACAGTTATCTTCCATAGTTCAGGGTCAAGATCACTTCAAAATATGTATACAATCCAACTTTAAAGAGCTCCTGTGACCTTGACCTTGAAGCAAGGTCAACTAAACTGGTATTAAAAAATAGGGCTTACTTTGCCCTATATACCATGTATAGGTGAGGTATCCAATCTCAAAAACTTCAGAGAAAATTGGGAAAATGTGAAAAATGGCTGTTTTTTAGACAACATTTATGGCCCCTGCGACCTTGACCTTGAAGCCTTGTCATCATACACCATCGTGCCAAATTGGGTGTTGATAGACTTAATAGTCTCCGAGAAAAATCCTACGTTTTTTACGCCCGGACGGACGGACGGACGGACGGACGACACGGGTGAGTACATAGACTCACTTTTGCTTCGCATGTGAGTCAAAAACCGTTTCCAATGGATGTTTTGTTGCAAGCAAACTTGGTGCAATGTGTCATTAAGAACCAGTTCAAAACATATTTTCCTCATAAAAAAATGATGTATTGTGTGGTATAACTCCGCCATAGACGGTCGCAAGCCCGTTTGCTAAAGGAGGACGGTTGGGCGTGGGCTAGCAACCCCACCCCGGAAAAAGCTCTTTGCTACAGAAACCGAAGCAACAGAGAAAGAAAACCAGCTCTCGATTCAAGAAGATGCCTCTACAGAAGGACCTATGACGCAGGTTGGTGAATACGAAGCGCCGATCGTGTCAAACAGCCCAGAACTTTCGGCCGAAAGTCTCAGTAAATGACACGATCGGCGCTTCGTAGTGGACCAATCGGCGCTTCACCTCCGGCCGGAGTTATTCGTAAGTTCCGCGCGGCAGTAAATTACACGTTCGGCGCTTCGTAGGTGAAAACCTCACGGAAGCCAGCCGGCCGACAAATCTTCTGACGATGAAAGCAACAACGAAGATCGGAACTTGGAATGTACGAACGATGTATGAAACAGGAAAAGCAGCTCAAGTAGCGAGTGAGATGAAGCGCTACAACATCCAAGTGCTTGGAATATGTGAAAGCAGATGGAATGGATCCGGCATGACCACACTTGCCACTGGAGATAAGATCATCTACTCGGGACACACAGACGAAAGCCACGACCACACAGAAGGAGTTGCCATCATGATGTCCCCTGCAGTTGCTAGCGCCCTCATGGAGTGGCAGCCAGTTTCCTCCAGAATCATGACACCACGATTCAACTCAAAAGGGAGGAAAGTTACCATCATCCAGTGCTACACCCCCACTAACGATGCAGACGAAGAGGCAAAAGAAACATTTTACAACACACTACAAACAGTTGTTGACGAGCTTCCCCAGAGAGACATCAAGTTACTGATGGGCGACATGAACGCCAAGAAGGCGGAAGTGGAGGTGGATCGGACACACCTTGCGGAAACCTCTACATGACATCACACGGCAGGCCTTGCAGTGGAATCCTCAGGGCAAGAGACGAGTTGGTCGCCCCAAGACCACCTGGAGGCGATCCTGCGAGGAAGAGATGAGGAACTGCAACCTGTCATGGAGAGAGCTGAAGAAAGTTGCCCAGAACCGAGTACGCTGGAGGACTGTTGCCGAGGCCCTATGCTCCACAAGGAACTCAAGGGAATAAGTCAAGTAAGTCATTGTGTGGTATAAGCTATTCTTGGTTTCTGTATATTAAAACCTAGCTTAAGGTCTTGATGACTATGTCTCAGAATACATTCTTGCTTTCAGCCTTTAGATGACGAGTCATCATATTCCTACGTATGAATAATCCCCATTTCGAAGTAAGCCATGCACTTTGTGACTTTTTGGTATGCATGTTAATAACGGGAATGTTACATCAGTATGATCTTTTTGAATAAAGAACGGTGCAGTATGCACACATTGCACGTAAAATTTGCTTCTTGAGGTGAAAGAGGGACTGGAAGTTGTGCTCCTACTGCAACCCGTGTCCGCTCTCTTCACATCAGATCCACATACGCAATTTGCTTCAAACACAATTCAATGAAAGTTGAAAACGCAAGTCCAATAAAAGATTTATGGATTTAATTTCTATTAAGTATAATAGGCACACAAGAAGAAATCTAAAATATTTACACTAGAAGCATATTTGATTATTTTAACCGTTACAATTGCTGAGATGTACACTCCACTTCAACAGAGCAGCACCATTTCCGATTATACAAGTTTCTTTTTGATATAGCAGCGCCATTTAGCGTGGAACTACCTCCTGCAATACATAAATCACTCTCGGCCAAGGAGGTTTTGATATCAAGTGTCGAAAATTTATGCGCATCTTCTTTCTTCCTCCAACGGGTCGGAGGTACGAAGTGACCCATCGCGTCCCCATTCGAGATTCGTAAAAGGCATGGACATTACCATGGTAAAAGGCGAGTGGCCGGGGAAAAGTAGTCACGACTAGTCGATACTCCATCCACTATCGGTGATACGGTGGTCAACGACGCTACATAGCCTACACGAAGGCCGACAGGCCGTAAAACCCCATTCATCCATCCATGTCACCTTTCCACGAGCTGTCTTCTAGACATCTGACGGACAGCGTCAGTAATGAGATTGAAACTCCGCTGATAGCATTCAGATCTGCCATTTCCTCTGCTATATTCCATTTAGAAAATAAAGCACATCGTGGAGCTCCATAATGGCTCTTATTTGCATTTCAAGGTCATTTCCATTCAGCCCTGGTGAGAACGCAATGTTCGTTTTGCCTCTTGCTAAATATGAGTCACGATACCAACAGTTTCCTCTTTGTGCATGCTACTGGCACGAGCTACAAGGTCGCGAATATTCATTCTAAACTGGCGTCATTCGTCAGATTTTCCTGTCCACTCACACAGAGCAAAAGTGTAAGCGTCATTCTCTCCGAACAAGTAAATACACTGATTATAATTTGGAATACATTTTCATGAGTGAGAAAACAGTGTTCGAATATTTTTTTTTGCTTTAACAGTAAAATGCCCTTCCATTTTAAAGGTTTATTTGATAAATGGTATTGCCCGTGGTTACAATCGAGGCAACGTGCGTAACAAATAAAGCAGACTGTCATATTCAAGTTGCCACTTGGGTCAGAATCTTAGTTTACTGCACCATAACCAAACACTATTAAAAGCTTTCTCTCGAACAGGACCAACTTATTAGTCACGATTATTAAGCTCTTAATCTCAATCTGCCAACACTGCAATAAAGAAGTAATACCTGGCCCAACCCTCTTGCATTCCAAACGCCTCAAACGCCATGAGATGCTAGGCAGGAAATCAACGAGACACAGAAGGCTAGCTTGTCTTGTGCCAAAGTTGTCAGAATCCATGAAGTTGCAGCTCTACCGTGCGTTGCAGT
>JAWQFJ010027865.1:10000-22500 GCA_034096865.1 Theodoxus fluviatilis | reverse complement strand
TTGCCAGAACATTGTCACGTATGAACACGCCCGAAACAATTTTTTCCACTTGCAAGCGCGAAAATTCGTTTGGAAACAGCAGTGTCGCCAGAAATAAATCCACGTGTGAGGAGGTCTTAAGCTACACGTCAGCTAACACTGGTGCAGTTGCATCGGGCAAAACACAAGATACTTTGCTTCTGGATCTACCGTGCCAAACCTCTGGCAGCATCAACAGCCTCTGCTGCCAATCTCCCTTTGCATGATTTGACACCGTTGTCAGAATGACATGGTGTCATCAAGCCATGTTATTAATAAAAACAGACGGTAATTAAACAAAATACACACGCACAGACAAAAGTTTACACGCTTAGATGAAACACAACATGAACGTGACACACGCATACACGCATCGTTTATACACATTCGCACGTGCACGCACGTCCACATGCACTCGACTATATACACATACAAGACTCCATTTGATGACCATGCTAATCAACCCCAGAAGGACGACGATGACCTTCTTTTGACCTGTCTTGCTGTTCGAAAATCTTGGTGAGCTCTATCTTGTGGGTGACGATCTTTTTTCGTAGGTCATTCAGAGCCGAGGACTCCAGAACATCCACCCTGCAACAGAGAACTGAGTTCAGTCCTGTTCTACACCTGACTCAACACGTAGATGTCTGGCACAGAGGGTCATCTGCATTTGTTTGCGACTGCGTCTGCACCGATGGAAACAAGACGGAGCTGGGGTTCACTGGCTGGGGGACAAAGCTTGGTTCGCACTCCATCCAGGAGCATGGATGGATGTAGTTTTACAGCCTATCAGCCTTTCTAGGCTAAGCAAGGCCACTGAGCCCGAAAATCAAAAGAACATTTTATAGTACGCGCAATTCAAGTCACGGTGTCCCTATTGATTCGCCTCTTACGAATCGCGTAGGGAGACGCGGTGGGTCAATTCTTATTCCCAGCCCACACGAGGACCATCCAGGAGGGAAAGCAGGTTGCTGTGAAGGCGACAGAGACAGGACGAGGGGTGAGTGAGCCCTGCTGTGGCCTCAGGTCATTGGTTTATCTGCTTTCCAGAAAGCGCCTTGCGAGTAGGTACATACGTATATATTCTACTGACCGGATGTCTTCGAGTTTTGCTGTTGAAATGGAAGTTAAGTTCTAGTAGAGGGTTAACAAGGTGGCTACTCGACCAGCTGGAAGGCTGTAAAGCTGCCAGAGACCAGGATAATGGTGTACTTTAAGACGCGATGACAAACTGCACTTTGACCTAAACAGGAAGTATGTCTTCTTGAAGACAATGCCACAACTGAGCAAGTCTTATTCAAGAGGAAACCAATTCAGTCTGTCTCCCTTGTGTGTAGGTGCATGTGTGTGTGTGTGTGTGTGTGTGTGTGTGTGCGCGCGCGCGCGTGTATGCATGTGTGTGAGTGCGCGCGCGCATATGTGTGTACCTGTCTGCCCCAAAGAGACACAAAACTGCTAGATTATACGTGGGTTATGTATTCTCTGCTTTTGTACGACTTTTTCTTAGTTCCTATGCTCCTCGTTTTCTCCAAGGGCATCCAACAACACCCCCCCCCCCCCCCTTTCCGTGTTTCTCGAAATACCCCGCACTTCTTTCTACCAACTCACTCTTCTCCTTCGCGAGCTCTATCACTTGCTGTTTCTCTTAGTATCAAATTCCCCGCGTTATGCAAAGCCGACGTTCCAGAGTGCTCCGAAAAGTACTTTTCAGTCCATGACCCCTGCGTGGAACGCAGCTGACGAGTCCAAACTGCACCTACACGACCGGTAAAGGAGCTTTAGCTAGAGGCTACACCGAGCCACCAGGCACAGTCTCATACGTAGGAGGGGAGAGCACCCATGCTCGGAGGCTCTTGCACTGTTTCGAAGCGCTCCCCCGGCGAGTGCCCAAATGTTATAGGTTACACAAGGTTGTTCATGCCGAGCTTTTGCTATATAAACTTACAAGACGCTCGGAAACGCAGCGCACGAAGCGGGAATGAATATGGGTGAATCAAGGGAAGTAATCACACCGCCATTCCGTCATTCAGCGCCTCACTTTCAACCGTCTGGCAACTTTTCTTTGAGAAACACTATCCTGGGCCCAACCCAGGGCTCGGCCACGATCAACAGTCGTCAGCTTTCTTCTTGCGACCATGTCTTTCTCTGCAGTGATTTGGTAACATTTTCGTTTCTCCTTTTATGCAACAACCGTTGAAAACTGTTCATGGGACATTGGTCGGGCACGTGCATTTTGTTTTTTTATTTCAACAGCCATGTGTTATACAAATGTAACGGGTCAGCGATTTGCATGCTTGTTCCCAAAAACGGCCTCATTGTACCGCGCGTGAACGCTTTTTCAACAAAGGGTAACGCGCTAAAGGCTCCTTCACACTGCAGAATAATGTCATGCGCAACCACTGTCAAGCTTTTGTCTGGTAACTCCTTTTTTCAGTTAGCATTGCAACAAATTGTAATTTCATAAAATTTCAAGGGTGACCCTTAACTTATTGTGACTAGTGTATTACTACCATTACCGCTGCTACTGCCACTACTCCTACTACAAGTCATCATCATGGCTGGCTTCGCGAACGAAGATCGTAGTAGGGGGGACAGGGCCTGCGACGACTGCAGGCTCGTTGTTGGCTGAAGAGGCCAATACGGGACTCGCACACACGCCCACAGTGGCTGCATCTGAGAGGCTGGTCTGTAGCGGCTGGCGCTGACGCCTCACGGTTCTTTCTCCTCAATTTTTGGTCCTCGAGGTTGGCCCTTAGGTTGTGTTCAAAGGACGAGGTAGCCGCATGGATGGTGTGTTTTCTTCTACAAGTACTCCTACTATTACATCCTCCTCCTCCATCATCTTCTTCTTCTTCTTCTTCTTCTTCTTCTTCTTCTTCTTCTTCTTCTTCTTCTTCTTCTTCTTCTTCTTCTTCTTCTTCTTCTTCGCCGTCGTCGTCGTCGTCGTCGTCGTCTGTCTCCTCCTTCTGATTGTCTTTCTCCTCCCCCACATCATCATTATAGTAATATTCATTAATATCATCATCATGATCATTATCATCATCATTATCATCGACATGTGACTGAGCACCACACAACAAGTCATAAGTCGCTTTTTTTACTTATTGCAATACCTGGTATCAATTTGAAGCTGAGAGTTTAAGCTTTCTGGTGGTACCAAAGTTATCTTTTGTGAATATTCTGGAAGCTACAAATTTTGAATAAATACTGCAATTAAATGCAAAGCTGCAGAAAATTGCTACATAAGCGCAAGTGCGGCAGTTGTGATTGATCCCACCACAACAGACCTACATGAAACTGCACATCTCTGAAACAACTTCCAATTCTGTTTTCGTCGCGGATTGCCTTCCTAAAGTTAGACAAGTGACACAACACAGAAAATTCCACTACAGGAGGAGGGTGGAGAGATCGAGCTAGTGTGGATCGAAGCAATAATGCCCACAGAAAGGGGCTCATGGGGACTAAGTAAACCACATATGTTTGGTATTACGGAGTCCAGCCAACAAAAGTCATGTTTTACACTACTACATGTTGATTTGCTTCAGCAACAGATTGATTCTAAAGGGGTAACAGCGGAAGAATATACCCAATGCAGAAAATGCACATGTTGACCCCAACTTATGTTACAGAGCTGCATCTGTGAAATGACCAGCCGGCTCGATCAATGAACAGGTCACATCGAGTGCCATAACCACAGCCAGCTCACCTTTCGGTGAGAGTTGGATTTGACATGGTCGCAGCGGGGAGGGACGTATACTGCACCAAACGAGGCTCCAGGGAGGGGCCGACCAGGTTGACGTAGGCACCCTTGTTGCTGCCATTCACGTAGTAGTTGGAGGCCGAGAAGATCGTCAGTACCTGCGACAGTCCATGTAGGCCTATTTGCTGGCTTGGAATATAAAAAAAGTAATGTCAGTTTCAAGATGCCAACTATATGCTGAAAAGATTGTACTTGATTAAGATTTTACAATTCAATAATTCAGATAATATTATTCGACTGGATTGCGTTTAAATATACGTACAGTAGAAATGTACTGACAGAGTCAAAACTACTAGCAATCTACAAAACGGCAGCATTAATGATTAATAGTAAAGATTTGTTTATATCAGAAGAGGTAAATGCACGAAAAGATATCATGCACACACCACGAGAGAGAGAGAGAGAGAGAGAGAGAGAGAGGAGGAGGGAGGGAGAGGGGAGAGAGAGGTGAGAGAGAGAGAGAAGAGAGAGAGAGAGAGAGAGAGAGAGAGAGAGAGAGAGAGAGAGAGAGAGAGAGAGAGAGAGAGAGAGATTGGTGGACATCTCTTAAATGTTTACAAGTTTCGGCTGCCCGAAATGAGAAATAGCAGCCTCCACAAATTATTTGAATTGAGGAAAAGCAGCTTGACTAAGCATTAGGCACATAAAAAGAAAACATTTAAATAGTACAATTGTGTTTGTTGTTTACTATCAAATTTTTTTTCCCCATCAAAAACAGTTTAGGGTCAGCAAACAGGAATACAGGGTCGGTCGGGTTACCATAACTACAACTATTAGGTTTTATTTGCCCTATGCGCTCGATCGATCATTTTTTTTAAACACAAACGACGTTGGTTGTTTACTCTGTATCCACTTACACACAGAATGACAACAGCATCTGTAGTAGGTACTGTTGCGGAAGAATGTAAAGTGATATAATCGTGTAAGATTGTTTGTGTTTGTGGAGGTGGTTTGTTTAAGTAGCCAAAGAATTGTGTATTGCTTTAACGTGTTGTGCTGTGGGAAAACGGACGCGTTCACCTCTCTTTGTTCTGCCCTGAACAAAGGCAGGTGAGCACGTGAGTACGGATGAGTCAGCAGTCTCTTTGTTAGTAGGGGAGGGGGTAGGTGTGGTCGTTGCTCTTTGTTGTGGATAGGGGGGTGGGGACTTCAAGCCTCCCTTACTTCCGATGCTGTAGGTAACTGGCCCTATGATTGGATCCCAGGGGCGGAAACGGAAGGGCCTGATGGGGAATAGTCAAGCAGTATATATACATTGTCGATGCTATGGTACGTAAGTGAGAGCGCCGAGCGATAGCATGTAGGAGCGAGGAGAGCTCGTGGGGCTGTTGGCGCGTGTTGAAGCGCATCCGCCATTACTGTATACCATGCCAAGTCCTGGAATAAACATCAAGTAAGTTACACCTGCCTGAGTCCATCTTCCTACCTTCCTGGCGAAAGCGAGGACGAATCGCAAGCAGACCACCGAGTAGTGACACTGGAGCCTGGAGGCACTGGAGAGGTCAGTGGTCACTATTGTTTACGTAACACTGGTTCCCTAGACGGAGAACAAGTAGTGAAGCATGGACGGAGAAGGCGAGAAACGCGTGACGCGAGCCGCTGCACGCGAGGGGGCGACAGAAGAGCCCACAGGAGACTACGCAGCGCTCATGAAGTTCCTACGAGAAAAGGAAGAAGAGAAAGAGCGGCGGTGGCAGGAGGAGAAGGCAGAGCAGCAGAAGAAGGAAGAAGAGAAAGAGCGGCAGCGGCAGGAGGAGAAGGCAGAGCAGCAGAAGAAGGAAGAAGAGAAAGAGCGGCAGCGGCAGGAGGAGAAGGCAGAGCAGCAGAAGAAGGAAGAAGAGAAGGAGCGGCAGTGACAGGAGGAGAAAGAGCTGCAACAACAGCAAGAAGCAGAAGAAAAGCGACGGAAAGAACAGCGGCAACGACAAAAAGAGGAACAGAGAGAACGGCAGCGACGGGAGGAGGCAGAACAAAGGAGACAGGAAAATGAGGCTTTCAATGATCAGTTTCTCCTCGCCCTCAGCAGCCGCACCGACGAACTCCATAAAGAGATTAAGACGGTGCAAACCGAGATGGACGGGAAGATCAGCCGCCTAGACTCGTCCCTGGGAGAAGCAGTGGCAAGCTTCGAGGGAAAGGTGCGAAACCTTGGCTCACGTGACGAGGGAGAGGTTGCACCCCTCAAAGACGCTGTGACAGACCTTCAGGGGAGACTGGGGGAAGGGGGAACCTCTGAACGAAAACCCCCTCCTCCGATCCCCTTCCTGACCTCGGGCGATCATCAGGCGTATGTGCCACTCCGAGCAGAGGCGCCTGCCTTTACCCCGGCGCGGGAGGGGACCTGCATGACCGCTGCCCGACCTCTACAGTGAAGGCCTCAGACCTATGACTGTAGGGCCCCGTGGGGGGGCTACCGAGTGCAATTTGAGGTCATGGCGGATAGTAACGGCTGGGGAGAGAGGGAGAAAGCCGAACACCTCATCAGCAGCCTGTCTGGTCAGGCATTAGGCGTCCTGGATACGTTGCCCACGGAGGACAGGACTAATGGACCTTATTCACGCGACCCGCCATTTTGGTTTTAAAACGAGGCAGATAACGCGAACATGTCGACATGGCTGACACGTTGAAGACAACAGAGGGGTTAGCGCAGCTTCAACGACAAAATCCTTTCTGCAGTGGAGGTGACCGGCATTGTTAGATCAAAAACTATTCAAAAATAGTCACAATAGACTATCGTAACGTATAATTTCTGCACAAAACCCGCAGAAGATAAGTAAACAAACCACACCGTACATACCTAGCAGACGAACACGATCGAACCATAGCCACTACCCCAGCAGACGATCGAGCTAGTGTGATATAATGTTTCCTGTAAAGCTCGAATGCGTGGCAGCAGATAACTGTTTAGTTCTGGCTTGAATTGACAATTTTGTTTCCCTGGTCAGGCGAGGACAGAAAATTCACGATCATCCAGTCGATGAGTGCACGATCAACTTAATTGCCGCATTTGGCGTAATGTAACAAATAAGATGATGACAAGAAAATGGCATTAAAGCACAAAACTAAGTTTCATGACAACCAAAATCACCGATTACATTGATAACTGACCATTTTTACACTTACAACTATGTGCTCAAACCGTACAAAGCAAACAAAACACACTGCAGGGAGTGTCCCGGACAGGCATCAACACTTAAGTGCACGAGTGATCATTTCGCTTTGCTCTCATTTGTTTCATCTGCTCCGACATGGTAAGCAGGCTATGCCAAGAAACCAACATCTAAATCAGAGTTAGTTGACAAAGTGACAAAGTTACGCATCACAAAACAAAATTTAAATGTATAGACCAAAGCTGATCAGCTTCCCCCGTGATCACACGCTGACCTCATGACAATTAAGCTGGCCAATGAGAGGCAAGGAACGAAACGGCCGTCTCTTTCCGTGGTTTTCATTGGTTGGAACACTAGAGTTCTAAGCGAAATAACTTTTGTCACTGTGTACCAACCTTTGATGGCATCGTAGTCGATAAACACTTCAATCCACTTCTCATAGCCTTTGTCACTTTGTCTTCTTGCTATTTTTCTGCCTTCCTTCGTAACTCAACCATAATAAATAACAATGGAGAATGCACAACTGAGACTGCCAAGGAGAATCTTCTGCAAACACATGTTGTGATGCGTAATATCATTGAAAATTCAAGCTCTAAACCTAATATCAGTTAGCACGCAAAAAAAATCACATCTAAGTAAATCAGATAGCCTAGTACTGCTGCCACTCATTCGAGCTTTACATGAAACATTATATCACACTAGCTCGATTGTCTGCTGGCGTTCGATCGTGTTCGTCTGCTAGGGACGTACGGTGTAGTTTGTTTACTTATCTTCTGCGGGTATTGTGAAGAAATTATACGTTACGATAGTCTAATGTGACTATATTTGAATAGTTTTTTTTATCTAACAATGCCGATCATCTCCACTGCAGAAAGGATTTTGTCGTTGAAGCTGCGCTAACCCCTCTGTTGTCTTCAACGTGTCAGCCATGTCGACATGTTCGCGTTATCTGCCTCGTTTTAAAACTAACATGGCCGCCGCGTGAATAAGGTCTATTACAGCGTCATCACGCACACACACATACACACACACATAAACACACCCACGCACACACACACGCACACACACACACACACACACACACACACACACACACACACACACACACACACACACACACACATGCATGCATGCGCGATACACAAGCACATACAAATATACAACCGCTGGATGCCATTTAGTCACGTTCTAGAATCAACTGAGGTCTCAAGCGAAGTGTTACTTTCACACATTTGTAAATATGATTAGATGTTGTTCTATGCAGAATTGGAAACTTGCTGAAACTCAAGATTTTTTTCTTCGAACTCAGACCCAAAGTTTTCTTTCCTAAAGACCACGTGGGAAAATGTGTTTTTAATTAGGAACAGCATTCCATAAAGAGTGTTTGCTGACTTTTTGCAGCTACCCCAGCGTTTATCATGGCATCCGACCTCCATACTGTGTACGGGGATCCTGGAGAAGTGGTCCGCATTTTCTTCACTGTCCTTGCCTTTCCTGACTTGGTCAACCACACCTGGTTCTTCAACTCCACTGACGTGACCTCCCTGATACCTGGAGCCACAACCAACAGAAGCCGAGACATGGCACACCTGCCTGTCCATGGTACAACAGTGACTACAGAGGGAACAGTCATCAACCTGTACCTCACTGTGTCACAGCAGTACAGTGGCCTGTATCGTCTGCAGGCCTGCAACAGAATCGGCTGCACATCTGCAACTGTTTCGTTGGTGGTAACAAGTAAGTGAAGCTGTGAATAGCTTAACCCATTGCTTACTCAAGACGTTCTGAGGAGGTGTGCCCGCATCTGTGATTGGTGGAGCTACATGACAAAGCAAGCGGATAATATAAAGAACGCATATCTTCGAGGAGTGTGACCTGCGTTTTCGTTACCAATTTTGTAGTATGGGTTGTTAATATCTGAATCAGTGCGCCATTAATCAGAGTCTATATGAATTCCAAGTAACTCATTCCAACATTGGCAGTTCTCATCAAAGTACATTGAGTGTGATACATACATTGTGTACTTTGGTAAAGTTTCTGCCTGTTACTGTGTATGGTATGCATTTATTGTTCGCGTATCTTATATACAAAACAGTTACGACGAGCAGAAACGTTCTAGTCCTTTGAGCAAATGAACAAAGGCATCCGTGTGCAGGCTTAACCACACGTTGTTTATGACGTAACTGCTTTGCAATACTCATCGTGTACATGATTGTTTTATAAAGTTTAGGCAATATAATAGAATGGAAGAAACACGTGAACCTAAAAAGTATGACTTGACTGAAAGCTCACTGTTACAAAACTCTCCAGTTACATAAACCAATCCATACAACATCCACCGTTGCAGGTTAATGAACTGTTGGGCCCAAGCAAATCTTTCTTACATTCATGGAAAAAAGAAAACATGATCGAGTAATTTTAATAACTCTGACAGGTTCTCCCTTTTCCCCCGAGAGTCTTGCTGGAGCAGGCTTCACGGAAACGGTTGCTTTGTTCTGGACGCCTGGCTTTGCTGGTGGAGACTTCTTCCAGTGGTTCCACGTCCAGTACAGACGTCAGGACAGCCAGGAGGGACAGTGGTCAGACGTCAGCACTGCAGACAACAGGAGCAGCAGTGACAGGACACCGGTCACTGTGACAGTGCAGGGACTGCAGCCAGACACCAGCTACGTCTTCAGAGTCAGAGCTCAGAGCTCCAGGCCTCAGCGAAACTTCAGCAACTACACTGAGGTCACAGTGACAACTGCTTCTGGTAAGAGGATAGTCTTCTGTTGCATACTTGGTTTTCTGCACGTATTCAATAATAAGCAATGGGTTAGACTAGTAATTAGTATTTTGCATCGGTACTTGGGGCGGTGTGCAATGTACATGATTCTTTCATCTGACTGACACAACTTGTAAATTGTCATTTGTATGAAGTTGCAACACACGTTTAGGCATTCGTTTCTTTCATTTTTGTATATATATGTACACACGTTTAGGCATTCGTTTCTTTCATTTTTGTATATATATGTACACACCTCAAAAGAAAGTGTTGCTTCCCTCACACTTACGTGTGGAAGATGTATTTCATTTTTGTATGTCAATTTTGAGTTTGTCATCCTGTAAATGTTGCCAGATGTATTGATGTAGAAATGGAACTAATCACAACTATGCTTTCCCAAAGTACGGTTCACATCAGTTGGCCTCTGGCAGGTTTGACTTTTTTTAGAGATCTGTGTCTATATTGTTCGTACAGGTTCTGTTCAAGTCATATCGCATACACTATGGGTTAAAATAAACAAACCTATTGTTTGTACTTTTTGTGTGCATAACAAATTATACCGGTTGTTTATTCCTTTAGATAAATTGCGTTTACGCAGTTTTTATGCACGCACTTATCACAAAAGGTAATGTATCAAGGAAATATACGTTTCAGATGAAAAAAAATCAAAGTAATTTAACAATTATTTTCACAAAAAGTCACAAACTTCATGATGTAGCTACACAATGGCAAGCTTATTTACTTATCCGAGCAATTAAGTCATGGGTTGACATGTTAAGTAAATCCTGTCTTCATTGTGAAAACTAAGCTGAAAAAAGAGCTATTTGTTAATAATGTGACTCTATTTCCTTTCTCAGTACTGGAACGACTTTACACGGGGTCGACTCTGGCTGCAGCTGTGGTGGTGACGGCTGTACTGGCCGCGGCTGTAGCGGTGGCGACAACTTGTGTGGCAATGCGCCTCAGGAGAAATTCTGGTAAGCCTGTGAATGACGTCTCCATTACCAGCAATTCGAAAAAGTTTTACACGTAGATTGCATATGCAATCATTTTGTTTTTCTGAAAATATATTGTTGCAGTTTTATAACATTCATTATGGTTTCATTCATCATACAACTCATGTCAACAGCTGTTACTCTTGATATAGCGCCCGAGTGATCTCCAGAGCAGACTGTGGGGGGTTGAGATGAAACTCCATGGGCTGGGTGAGGAGAGACACACTAAACAGCAGGACGTGTTGCCCTGGGATGATATCTGCCACTACTAGAGTTCTACTACAATAACCACCACCACCACCGCCACCAAAACCACCACCACCACCACCACCACCATCACAACCACCACCTCCACCGCCTACACAACCACAAGCACCGCCACCTCCACCATCACCGCCGCCAACGCTACCGCGACCACCACTACCACCAATACCACCACTAACACCACCGCAACCGCCTACACCACCACAAGCACCGCCACCTCCGCCACCACAAGCACCGCCACCACTACCGCCACAACCACCACCACCGCCGCCGCCACCACCACCACCACCACCACCGCCAGCATCACAACCACCACCATCAACAACACGACCACCACCACCAACACCACGCCACCACCACCACCACCACCACCACCTACACTCCCACCCCTACCGCCACCACCACCACTACCACCAACTACACTACCACCACCACCACCACCTACAATACCACCACCACCATACAGCTCATTCGCATACTCAGATACTTCCAGGTTCACAATACTGAAACGATGCAGTTTTTTTCAAGTGATTGGTTTAAGGATGAAATGCCTGCATTTTTGTAAAGAATGAGCTGCCTGGGTCGGTCGAAATACTGACTGAAAATAAAAAGGTGTGGACAGCAACCGACAATGTATTCTTTCTTGAGCCAAGATGGCCCTGAAAAGGGCCGTTTACAGGTACGCGTATACTGATGGGGTAGAGCCTCCCGCGCCGGGATGTAGAGCGAAGAGTCACAAGGACGTGGCAGCTCCGTCTCTGTAGCAGTGGCAAGGCTCCGTCCCTGCTGGCAGGTATACGCAGTGATGTCTTGTTTTGGCGTCGTGGCAAGCTTTCGGATGAATTACTTCTTCAGGCCAAGTGTGAGAGAGGCTGGCGGGTGACGGCTTAAGTAGGGAATGGTTGGCAAGTGTTCATCCCAAGACTAAGAAATCTCATGGAGCGCATGTGCAGGTCGTGAAAAGATCACTTTGGCTCAAAAAAGAATACATTGTCGGTTGCTGTCCACACCTTTTTATTTTCAGTCTGCATTTTTGTATAGGACTCACCATGCAAGACAGCCTAGCGGTATGTTTTTCAAGTGATGAGAGGGAAAGAGTGAGATGTGTGAGCTATTATTTATTTCAGTCATTTAAGAGAAGGTCTCTGTCATTAGAAAATGTTTTATTCTGAGTCTTTGTTCTGGGCCGATGGCCTCTACAATAAAGTGTTCGTTCGTTCGTTCGTTCGTTCGTATTCTCTATTATTGCGAAGCAGGCAGCTGGTAGGGAGTAAGCACTTCTCTGTTATCCATGAAACTTTATATTTGTGACCTGCCAATAGCCACCTAGCCGTGTACATAAAGGTGGAACTGAGAATAAATAGTAAAAGCTGACTTTACAGTTTTAAAATGGATATCATGTATGATGTATTATTACCTTTCATCCTCGTGGGTTGAATGGAACTTTTAAACAGTACACTTATTCATTACATATTTAAAAGTATCTCTGATCGAAGGATATTTGATAATGTGTACTGAATGTTCAGACTAAATGCAACTGAACGATAATTCTTTTTAAACACGATACCTACCTACCTACCTACCTACCT
>JAWQFJ010027863.1:15000-30944 GCA_034096865.1 Theodoxus fluviatilis | reverse complement strand
TTGAGTGAGTGTGCATGTGTTGAGTGAGTGTGTGTGTGTGTGTTTGTGTGTATGTGTTGAGTGAGTGTGCGTGAGTGTGTGTGAGTGTGTGTGTGTGAGTGTGTTGAGTGAGTGTGTGTGAGTGTGTGTGTGTGTTGAGTGAGTGTGTGTGTTTTGAGTGAGTGTGTGTGTTGAGTGAGTGTGTGTGTGTTGAGTGAGTGTGTGTGTGTGTTGAGTGAGTGTGTGTGAGTGTGAGTGTGTGTGTGTGTGTGTATGTGTTGAGTGAGTGTGAGTGTGTGTGAGTGTGTGTGTGTGTGTGTGTGTGTGTGTGTGTGTGTGTTGAGTGAGTGTGTGTGTGAGTGTGCGCGCTTGTGCAAGTGCATACATTTGGAACGTAAATATGCACAACAGTTAAAAACAAGAATTGGTTGAAATTTAAAATCGACACACTGACTTTCAGGCCACAGATCAGATTTTCATCCTGCAATACTTTATCAGTGTGTGAGTGTGGTGCTCAGTCTGTCATATTTTCTGCTTTCAGGTGATGATAATGCGAGTAAAATGCTGCCAGTAGAATTCAGCGGATGACAACAAGAAAAATACACTTCACCAGTTGTCTCCCCTCCCCTCCCCCCTCCCCCCACTTACCCATCGGAATAGAATTTTTCTGGCGATACGTGAATTGCATAGGAACAGTAATCATTTTCATTACTGAATAATACATTTTCCTAACCTAATTCCGATGGTGTCCATGAAATAAAGTTTATATCTATGTACAAAAATGTTGCAAAATGATTGTGAAAAAAAAGAATAACCTGTAGAAAAATACAAAAAATAATCTATCATTTCCATTTTCCATATTTCCTCTCTTGGGAATAAGTGTGTCCCATACACATACGATTTTGGGACTTTTGTGAATTAATTTATGAAGTATACAAATATTCTTACTCTATCTGTCCCCTTTTACAAATAAAACATCAACATACAGTATCTGTTTCTTGGTTTTAGTGCGGGTGGGTATTTTGGGGTCGAATTATTGTTCATCTGTCAACGCAACGAGAAGATGTACGCCGGTTGGCTGGCGATGAGCTGGATAACAAGTATAAGCGCCCCGATTGGCTGGCGGTGGACTGAATGACAAGTATACGCACGCCGATTGGCTGGCGATGAGCTGCATGACAAGTACACGCGAGCCGATTGGCTGGCGGTGGGTTGCATGACAAGTACACGCGCGCCGATTGGCTGGTGGTGGGCTGCATGACAAGTACACGCGCGCCGATTGGCTGTCGGTGGGCTGCATGACAAGTACACGCGCGCCGATTGGCTGGCGGTGGACTTAATAATAAGTACACACGCACTGATTGGCTGGTGGTGGACTGAATGATAAGTACACGCATGCCGGTTGGCTGGCGGTGGGCTGCATGACAAGTACATGCACGCCGATTGGCTGGCGGTGGGCTGCATAACAAGTACACGTGCACCAATTGGCTGGCGGTGGACTGAATGATAAGTACATGCGCGCCAATTGGCTGGTGGTGGGCTGCATAACAAGTACACGCACGCCGATTGGCTGGCGGTGTCCTGCTTGACAAGAACAGGTGCGCTGATTGGCTGGCGATGAGCTGCATAACAAGTACACGCACGCCGATTGGCTGGCGATGAGTTGCATGACAAGTACACGCACGCCGATTGGTTGGCGGTGGGTTGCATAACAAGTACACGTGATTTAATGGCCTTACATAGCCTACAAAGGCTGATAGGCCGTAAATCTCCATTCATCCATCCATCCTCTAAACCAGCCACGTTGCTTTTATTGAATCTTTTTATTCTCTCGCATATCTCCGCCCACAGCCGATTCTGATATTCAAAAACTGTTAAAAACTGCAGTCATAAAATGTTTCCTACGACGCTCACTGAAGGTCTGACAAACATTCTCCCCAGACACTTGTTTTGACCATCGTGCTGTCTCATTTTTTACTCACATGCAAAGCAAAAGTGAGTCTATGTACTCACCCGTTTCGTCCGTCCGGGCGTCCGGGCGTCTGTAAAAAACTTTAATGTTGGATTTTTCTCGGAGACTATTAAGTCTATCAACACCAAATTTGGCATGATGGTGTATGATAACAAGAAGTACAAAAACGTACATAGTGACTTGACCTTGCTTGAAGGTCAAGGTCGCAGGGGCCGTCTAGAAAACAGCCATTTTTCACATTTTCCCAATTTTTGACAGAAGTTTTTGAGATTGGATACCTGACCTATATATGGTTTATAGGGCAAAGTAATCTCTATTTTTTTATACCAGTTTGATTGACCTTGCTTCAAGGTCAAGGTCACAGGAGCTCTTTAAAGTTGGATTGTATACATATTTTTTAAAGTGACCTTGACCCTGAACTATGTAAGATTAATCTTCCAAACTTCATAAGATTGTAGTACACATGTTATACTTTCATACTAGGTTACCCGTGTTGTCCGTCCTGGCGCCCGGGCGTCCGGTCGTCTGGGCGTCCTGTAATCCTTAAAAAACTTTAACGTTGGATTTTTCTTGGAGACTATTAAGTCTATCAACACCCACTTTGGCAGGATGGTGTAGGATGACAAGGCCTCACAAAACATACACAGTGACTTGACCTTGCTTCAAGGTCAAGGTCACAGGAGCTCTTTAAATTTGGATTGTATACATATTTTGAAGTGACCTTGACCCTGAACTATGGAAGATAACTCTTCCAAACTTCATAACATTGTAGTACACATGTTATACTTTTATCATGAGACACATTTGGTCACATATCCTCAAGGTCAAGGTCACTTTGACCCTTATGAAATGTGACCAAAATGGGGTGGTGAACCACTAAAAGTGACCATATCTCATGGTAAAAAGTGCCAATAAGCACCATTGTGCTTCCTATGTCTTGAATTAACAGCTTTGTGTTGCATGACCTAGGATGACCTTGACCTAGGGTCAAGTTCACATGTATTCTGGTAGGAAAAATGTGTGAAGCAGTTCCGAATGTATGATGTCATTGCTAGGTTTAGTTGTTTGACCTTGACCTTGAAGGTCACCTGAAGGTCAACGTCATGTAAAGGTCAAGATCAAGCATGTGAGTCATATAGGTTTTGCCCTTCTTGTTATACGGTAGAAGTATGTTGTGACCTTGAATGGCCTTAAAGGCTATGAGCCCTTGGGCTCCATCCACCTATCCCTAAATGCTTTGTCGGTGACAAGGACATCGAGATGTGAAATTTTGCCCTATCGCCATTATGCTTTTTCGTGTTTGAAGGCTCTGCACAGCCTTTGCTGGCTGTTGGGCAGTGGGACTCGATTGAATGGATTTTATGTCACTTGTTCGTTGTATTGTAGTATACTTCGCTGTCGCGGAGTATTTTTGACTCACATGCAAAGCAAAAGTTAGTCTATGTACTCACCCTTTTCGTCCGTCCAGGCGTCCGGGCGTCCGGGCGTCCGAAAACTTTAATGTTGGATTTTTCTCGGAGACTATTCAGTCTATCAACACCAAATGTGGCATGATGGTGTATGATGACAAGGCCTCAAAAAGCATACATAGTGACTTGTCCTTGCTTCAAGGTCAAGGTCGCAGGGACCATACATGTTGTATAAAAAACAGTCATTTTCCACATTTTCTCAATTTTCTCTGAAGTTTGTAAGATTGAATACCTCACCTATATATGGTATATAGGGCAAAGTAAACCCTATCGTTTGATACCAGTTTGGGTGACCTTACTTGAAGGTCAAGGTCACAGGAGCTCTTCAAAGTTGGATTGTATACATATTTTAAAGTGACCCTGACCCTGAACTATGGAAGATAACTGTTTCAAACTTAATAATTATGTGAGGCAAATGTTATACTTTCATCATGAGACACATTTGTTCAAATATCATCAATGTCAAGGTCACTTTGACCCTTATGAAATGTGACCAAAATGGGGTAGTGAACCACTAAAAGTGACCATATCTCATGGTAGAAAGTGCCAATAAGCACCATTGTGCGTCCTATGTCTTGAATTCACAGCTTTGTGTTGCATGACCTTGGATGACCTTGACCTTGGGTCAAGGTCACATGTATTTTGGTAGGAAAAATGTGTAAAGCATTTCTTAGTGTATGATGTCATTGCTAGGTTTAGTTGTTTGACCTTGACCTTGAAGGTCACCTCAAGGTCAAGGTCATATAAAGGTCAAGGTCAAGCATGTGAGTTGTTTGGGCTTTGCCCTTCTTGTTAATAACATGGTGGAAGTGTTTCTTAACGGTGTGGCCTTATATAGCCTTCAAGGCTGATAAGCCCTTAAACTCACTCCATCCATCCATCCATCCATCCAATATTCCATCCATCCATCTATCCATCCATCCATCCATCCCTGGAGGGAAAGCACTGTTTTTCTGCGTTCCGCTGTACTCTGAATCATTTCTATCATAGCACACTAATTCCAGCATTGGAAGCAACGTTGACATGTCTGCTGATGCAGGTGCGCCTGTTAGTGATGATCCAGTATCCATCAGGGGTACTCCCCTCCTTCAGTTCAGCCCGGTTGAGGTTAGTGCGGTCTTCAAGACCATCCGCAGTATGAACGCTACCTCCTGTGTCCTTGACTCTGTTCCCACACCCCTCTTAGTTGAGTGTATTGACGAGATCCTACCTGTCCTGACACAGATGATCAATGATTGCTTCCGGACTGGCATCTTCCCTAGTGTTTTCAAGCAGGCTATAGTTAAGCCGCTCTTGAAGAAGCAGGACCTGGATCCAAACAAATTTAGTAATTATAGACCAGTCTCCAATCTTTCTTTTCTGTCAAAATTGTTAGAGAAGTTAGCTTTGCAGCAGCTGCTGGAGCACGTGTCCCAGTATGACCTTTTAACCCGTTTTCAATCCGCGTACCGTGCTCATCATTCCACCAAAACAGCTCTGCTCCGTGTTCTAAACGATCTTCTCGTTGCTTCTGATAATTCCAAAGTTTCTCTTCTTACTCTGTTGGACTTGAGTGCCGCGTTCGACACAATAGACCATGGAAAAATTTTCTTCTCACCCGTCTTATAAACGTTTTGGCATTGGGAACTTAGCACTCTCCTGCCTGTATTCATATCTCTCAGAACGTAGACAGAATGTTTTGATCTCGGGTTTTGCTTCTGATCCTACACCTCTCAAGTACGGAGTTCCTCAGGGCTCTGTTCTGGGTCCTCTGCTGTTTCTACTGTACACTCAACCACTCTCCAATGTAATTGACAGTCACACAGTCTCTCACAGTGAATTTGCTGATGATACCCAGCTCTACAACTCCTCCCATCCCAGTCAAATCCACTCTCTTCATTCTACCAGCGAACACTGTATCTCTGACGTGAAACGGTGGATGTCCCGGAACAAGCTCCAACTCAATGACTCAAAAACTTTAGCACTCCTGGTGAGCGGCGGAGGCGAATCGGATCAGGCCCTCAAACTAACCATTGGTCACAGTGACATCGTCTTCTCTCAGTCTGTTAGAAATTTAGGCGTCATGTTTGACGATGATCTGTCAATGAGATCTCATGTCAACAAAGTCTGTCAGTTAGCATATTACGAGCTAAGGAAACTTAGTACCATTCGTCATTATCTTTCTCAGCAGGCCACCAAAACGCTCATCACATCACTTGTCCTGTCTCGTCTCGACTATGGAAACTCTTCTCGCTGGCAACCCCGACACTCTGCTTAACAAACTCCAGAAAGTTCAGAATTGTGCTGCTAGGCTAGTTTTTCGATGTCCCAAGCGTACCCATGTCTCATCATTCCTACATACACTTCACTGGCTCCCCAGAGGATAGATTATAAACTTGCTTCTTTGTGCTTCAAGGCCATCGACAACACCGCACCACACGCTCTTACAGAAATTCTTGCAGTCTACACGCCCTCCAGATCCTTACGCTCAGCTGCTGACTCTAGAATGCTCAAGGTCCCCCGCCGTAATAAGAAAACTCAAGGACAGCGTGCCTTCTCCTATATCGGACCTGTAACCTGGAATAGTCTCCCTATCTCAGTCCGTCATTCTGACACTCTGCCCCAGTTCAAAAGTGCTCTAAAGACCCATCTCTTCTGATCCGCCTTTCCCGCTGAGCTGCTTCGCCTTACTTGACCTGGCCGGCAAGTGCTGTGTATATTGTATAGCTTGTTCTATTAATTTTTGTTCTATTGGATCTTAGTTGTTGTTTTTTGTTTATGTGTGTTGTGTCTGAGTTTTTGTTGTTGTGGGAATGTGGTGTTGAGTGGTTGTATGAGTGTTGATTCTTTGGATTGTAAACGCCATGAGCTTGCCTGTCAAGGGAAGGTATGTGCTTATGAATAACCTATTATTATTATTATTATTATTATTATTATTATTATTATTATTATTATTATTATTATTATTATTACTAAAAAGAGAGAGAAACAGAGAAAGAGAGAGAAGCAGAGAAAGAGAGAGAAGCAGAGCAAAGAGAAAGAGAGAGAGAAATACAGAGCGACAGAGACAGTGAGACACACAAAGAGAGAGAGAGAGAGAGAGAGAGAGAGAGAGAGAGACAGAGACAGAGACAGAGACAAAGACAGAGACAGAGACAGAGACAGACAATTATATATATATATATATATATATATATATATATATAGAGAGAGAGAGAGAGAGAGAGAGAGAGAGAGAGAGAGAGAGAGAGAGAGGGATAGACACAGAGAGAGAGACAGAGACAGAAACAGACAGAGACACGTTTAGAGATGGATGCAGAGGCACAGAGAAAGCGAGTGACCCAGTCCATCCACCCATCTACCCTAACCCAACAACTCTACCACGCCCCACTCTATCCACACCCCACTCTATCTACACCCCACTCTACCCACACCCCACTCTATCCACACCCCACTCTATCCACACCCCACTCTATCCACACCCCACTCTATCTACACCCCACTCTATCCACACCCCACTCTATCCACACCCCACTCTATTCCTTTCCCACCACGTCAGCAATAGCCACGTCATTGGTGACGACTTTGGTAATCATCCACATCTCATGTGGATTGAATCATGATGTTACACTCTCTCTCCCACAACCAGGGCTGGTGCTCGCGTCTCAATCACTGCTGACAACTGCTACGAACCTCCGACCCCCCGCAGTGGCCGAGCCCTTCTTGTTGCCATGGAGAAGCGCTGTACATCATGGCCACTGAAGAGCTCCACTTTGCCAAGGAGCGGTCGTCGTGTTTAAAGTGCGCATGCGTCGGCATACGTCATCTAATCTGCGCGTTCCTCCCGCCCACCTGCGCGAGAAGGACGACGAGGAGAGTTGGATAAGACGAGAGCGAGTTTGAACAGGATTGTCGCCACCCACGATGTGCATGCACCCCTGTTGTTTAAGAAGATAAAAATTAGTTTGGTGTAAGTGGGTGTAGAAATCTCCGTTAAGAAGGTTTTGCGAATACATATGACAATATTCGATTTGATCTCAATCTCCGCTGTGCAGTGGTTACTGGGATATAAAATCCATACAACTTTATGCATGACCAAAACGTCATTTGTAAGATATGGAGGACATGCAAGCGTTTTTGACTCACATGCGAAGCAAAAGTGAGTCTATGTACTCACCCGTGTCGTCCGTCCGGGCGTCCGGGCGTCCGGGCGTCCGGGCGTCCGGGCGTCCGTGAAAAACTTTAACGTTGGATTTTTCTCGGAGACTATTAAGTCTATCAACACCCAATTTGGCATGATGGTGTATGATGACAAGGCCTCAAAAAACATTCATAATGACTTGTCATTGCTTCAAGGTCAAGGTCGCAGGGGCCATAAATGTTGTCTAAAACAGTCATTTTTCACATTTTCTCAATTTTCTCTGAAGTTTTTGAGATTGGATTCCTGACCTATATATGATATATAGGGCAAAGCAAGCCCTATCTTTTGATACCAGTTTGGTTGACCTTGCTTGAAGGTCAAGGTCACAGTAGCTCTTCAAAGTTGGATTGTATACATATTTTGAAGTGACCTTGACCCTGAACTATGGAAGATAACTGTTTCAAACTTAATAATTATGTGGGGCACATGTTATACTTTCATCATGAGACACATTTGGTCACATATCATCAAGGTCAAGATCACTTTGACCCTTATGAAATGTGACCAAAATGGGGTAGTGAACCACTAAAAGTGACTATATCTCATGGTAGAAAGTGCCAATAAGCACCATTGTGCTTCCTATGTCTTGAACTAAGCTGCAACTACCGGCTGCTGTGAAGCGTGCTCTGATTGGTCAATTCTCTTTCCCATCCCTATAGCTCATAGTTAAGAGAACCAATGAAATTGAAGCTTTCAGAGCAATCACCATGTGTATTCAGCGTGGTCGGGGTGTAGAAAAGGCGAATTGTGGTGAAATTGTTTTTGAAATCGGACAAGTAGATCGTGAGATATAATTATTTAGAGTTGTGCATAATTAATGAGATGTTTTTGGCCCCACCTGACTTCTTAAAAAAAATGTTTAAAATATTTTGAGGCAAGATAGAAAAAAGATAATCGGAGATGTGAAAGTCAAGAGGGTGAACTTGATCTTGGTTTAAAAATCTCATTTTCGAAAATTTTAGTGAAAACTTTGGTTCTTCAGCGTAGGAAAAACTAAAACCTGTCCTTAACAGCTTTGTGTTGCATGACCTTGGATGACCTTGACCTTGGGTCAAGGTCACATGCATTTTGGTAGGAAAAATGTGTAAAGCATTTCTTAGTGTATGATGTCATTGGTAGATTTAGTGGTTTGACCTTGACCTTGAAGGTCACCTGAAGGTCAAGGTCATATAAAGGTCAAGGCCAAGCATGTGAGTCGTATGGGCTTTGCCCTTCTTGTTCTTGTTGTTGTTGTTGTTGTTGTTTTTGTTGTTGAGTGTAATGGGGAAATAGGTTTTGGAAGTAGCTCACCTGAGAGAGACTTGATTTTTGTTGGTGCGTTGAAGGTGAGGTTGGCAGTCCAAACAGTGTAAAGTTTGGAGTGAGTGGAAGTTGAGTTCTGCCCCAAGGTGACGAGCAGTGTTCGCTCTGAAGTGATGCAATGTCAAAAGGTGCTCTTCATTGTTTTTGTCTGTTTCTTGTGACCGCTACAAATCATCATTCCAAAGAGGAATTGTCCCACAGACACATACTGCGAGTAAACTCTAAGTGGAACGCTCCATCACGAACACTCTGCTATGGGCTGTCAGTTTTAGATCATATTCAACCTAGAATAGAGCGATACATCGTCCAAAAACATTTTAACAGTAAGAATGTTTAAATTAAATTGTCACTTGTGACAGTTTTCCGTATCTTGTGACCAGATGATTGTGGTATATACAAAAATGGTTCACCTACAATCTTGTCGTGCTGCTATTTTGAATGGCCGAAAGGATGCCTGCGCATGCGTTGTACTGGTTTGCGCCGACCGTACAGCAGTTTCGTTGATGTAAATTCCGAACAGTACGGCAGCACACCTTCGTCTGTTTCTTGTGACGTTTATGACGCGAATGTGTTTTTAGCCAGAAACAAGGGGGAAAGTGTCAGTGTGCTCTCAAAACGGTTGTTGTGTGTAGTTCAATGCTTGCACTTTCAATAAGTGTTCTCTCCCTTGCATTGCACCCTTTCATGAAGAAGAAAACGGCAACTTTTTGACACTTTCTGGCGTGACAACAATTGTCACAAGATACTGGTCTTTTTCAAACGCATTTTTTATATAGAAAATGTTGTCATTGTGATTTTTGTATGCCTGCCAGTACAAGAAGAACCATTTGTCTTTCAAAAGAAAAAAAAAATCTTGCATGAATATGCCAAGGCCTGATGGTAATAGCACTGCCAGACTCCACCCCTACTTGGGTTTCAAAATGGTGGCCATTTTTCGCTGTGTTTTTGGCTTTAAAACCTTGATAAAATACATTCTTTTTTATTTATCAGCCACATACCACTTGGAATTTCAAGTTTTATTTGTTTAGAAAGAAGTAACATGCAGTACAGTTTTCTCTTTGCTCGAGGTATCAAGTTCTGATCATTTTCCCATGGTAGGTAAACCAATAGCACCTTTTGACATTGCATCAAGTATGAGTTGTGGTGAGTAGAAATGGGCCGTGAGTTGGTTGTGAGAAGATGGTTATATAAGAGAGCGCAAAAAGACAGAGAATAGAGATCGGTCCCCACACAGCAGAGAAGCAGATGAAGAGAAGAGAGAAGCAGACGAAGAGAAGAGAGAAGCAGACGAAGATAAGAACGGAAGGTCGGCCCGGCAGACGTGCCTACTGAGTGAGGGAGCGAGTGACAGAGAGAAAAAGAGATAGAAGGTTGGTCGAAGTAGTCTTTTTTGTCAAGGGCTGACCTACGTTTTATTAGTTTCATGTGAGCAGGTTGACCGTAGTTTTACTGGTGTTTATAATTCTCCATTAACATTTTATCAGTGATTCCACTTTTATTTAATTTTCTTTTCTTTTCCACCTCTAATTATGGGAAGTTATGATTTACATTGATTAAAAATCTTGTATTTACCCGGGACCGTTTTTATTAAGTTTATTGAAATCCCCGTAACATTGAGCTCCTCCTCCTCCTCCTCCTCCTCCTCCTCCTCCTCCTCCTCCTCCTCCTCCTCCTCCTCCTCCTCCTCCTCCTCCTCCTCCTCCTCCTCCTCCTCCTCCCCCCCCTCCTCCTCCTCCTCCTCCTCCTCCTCCTCCTCCTCCTCCTCCTCCTCCTCCTCCTCCTCCTCCTCCCTCCTCTCCCTCTCCTTTGTCGTCGTAGCCTTTCAACGATCGTCATAGTTATTGTCGTTTCCAGAAATTATAATTGAAAGAAACACTGTTATTTTCACAATTGTTGTTGTCACCACTGCCATGTCCTACGCAGAGATGCTTGAAAATAGATAAAGGGAGGAAATTTAATCATCATTAATACAGAATAGCAAAAGCAAAATTTGTCGGGAATATTTCGACACTTGATTAAACAAAATGGCTGCAGCGGAAATAGAATGTTCGATATAGATGAATGTCTTTCATTATAAGACTCCATATCCAGTGCCTTGCTCAACATGACACAATCAGATAAAATCCAGTTTTACACAATAAAAGTATATTCTTTCAAAATGATCTTGGACTAACTCTTTAGCTCTGTGTGTGTGTGTGTGTGTGTGTGTGTGTGTGTGTGTGTGTGTGTGTGTGTGTGAGTGTGTGTGTGTCCGTGCGTGTGTGTGTGTGTGCGCGCGTGTTTGTATGCGCATGTGTGTGTGTGTGTGCGTGGATAAGTGCATGTGCGTGTGTGTGCATGCGTGTGCGTGTGAGCGGGTGCGTGTGTGCGTGTGCGTGTGTGCGTGTGCGTGTGTGTGTGTGTGAGGGGTGCGTGGACGTGGGGAGGGGAAGGGGGGGAGAGGGAAAGGGGGGTGGTTGAGGAACCGAACTGCTCTTGAGTTATAAACTTGGAAAGAGGAGGTAACTCCATTTTCACTGGCAATGCCGCTCACGCCGCGATGCCAGCCTACATCTCGCCTGCCTCTGTAAGACTAAAAGAGACAGGGATATGGTCGTGGTTTTCCATGTGTTAGTACCGTCATCATCGTTGTCATCATCGTTGTCATCATCGTTGTCATCATCGTTGTCATCATCGTTGTCATCACCCTTAGATGCGCTCGCAGCGTCATGGACAGTAGGACACAAATCTTTCCCTGAATGCCAGTTTCAATCACGGGACACTCTTGCTAATTCAACAGAGCTGACATCACGAGGAATAATTATCCTGGCAAAAAAGACCTCTAGCCGCCCCGCCACCTGATAGCTATGTGCATCCACCCTTTAACCCACGAGCGTTTCTCGCCTTTCAGGATGACGTCAAGGCCTCCACCCAAACACGCTCAAATCCACCAATGATGTGTTGCGTAACGGAATTTTGGCGGGAAAACACTGAAGCGCTCGTAAAGGATCCACGTTGGTACCTCTGGTGTGTACTTTGACTCGTCATCAGGGTCATTCTCCGGCGCCAGTGACGAAATAATCGGATCCAGACAGAACAAGGCCGTTCGTGATCGGGTGCAAGGGCTTGGGGTCAAGGCCAGAGGGTGGCGATCCTGTCCGACCGTGAATGAAAGAGTGAATGAAAGGGTGAACGAGTGGGTGGGTGAATGAGTGAGTGAGTCAATGGGTGAACGAGTGAATGAATGACCGAGTGAGTGAGTGAGTGGATGGGTGGTGAGCGTGTGAGTGAGAGGGTGGGTGAGTGAGAGGGTGGGTGAGTGATTGAGTGTGTGTGTGTGTGTGTGTGTGTGTGTGTGTGTGTGTGTGTATGTGTATGTGAGAGAGAGAGAAAGAGAAAGAGAGAGAGAGAGAGAGAGAGAGAGAGAGAGAGAGGTATTCCACGTTATGTACTCTCTTCTATTTTTCTTCTTTCTTTCTTTTGTCCCATCTACTCATCCATTCAACCATCCGCCATTCCATCTGCCTGCCTGCCCGTCTATCCATCTATCTGTCCGTCCGTCCGTCAGTCCTTTTCTCCGTCTGTCTGTCAGTCTGTCTGTCAGTCTGTCTGTCAGCCTGCCTGTCTGCCTGTCTGACTGTCTGTCTGTCTGTCTGTCTGTCAGTCTGTCTGTCTGTCTGTCTGTCTGTCTGTCTGTCTGTCTGTCTGTCTGTCTGTCTGTCTGTCTGTCTGTCTGTCTGTCTGTCTGTCTGTCTCTGTCTGTCTGTCTGTTTGTCTGTCTGTCTCTCCCTTCCTCCCTCCCCCTCTCTCTCTCTCACACTCTCTCTCTCACTCTCTCTCTATTTCTCTCTCGCTCTCTCTATTTCTCTCTCTCTCACTCACTCACTCTCTCTCTCTATTTCTCTCTCTCTCTCTCTCTCTTTCTCTCTCTCAAGTTACTTGTTTTCATCGTCAGACATTCATTTCCTTACAACGTACATCAACCACACATGAAAGGACCGCGATGATTCATAACGTCTAACGCAATTAGATAGAATGAATGAATGAATGAATGAATGAATGAATGAATGAATGAATGAATGAATGAATGAATGAATGAATGAATGAATGAATGAATGAATGAATGAATGAATGAATGAATGAATGGAATTTTTTACCTATTAGCGCTCAGTGTAATCCCTTCGGATCTGACGTCTGCTTAGCAGGTCCTGTTTGAACCGTCTATACCCTCCTGGTCGGTAAGTAAACAGGGAAAGGTGCTTAGTGATGATATGATCGCCACGCCAGCTGGTCTCATCCTGGCTGCCACCCCACGTGAAGGATAGAATCAGCTTGTTTTTCAAACTCATCCAACCACAGCCCTTTTATGTATGTAAGGGGCCCAATTGTTGAATTTAAATAGATCTTTTTAAAATTACAAAACTGATCTGTGCCTTTTTTTTTCTTACAGTATCTGAAGATGTTGTGCGCTGTGCAGCTTATACAACGATTTTTATATGTATTTCACGGAGGGTGTCACGTTCGTAGTTTTCTTTTTAATAAGAAAAAATAAAAAATATCCTAACTGGATATAACTCTCACAGTTTTTCCAAAATGTTGTCTTCCAAGAATGCAAGGTTCAATTGCGCACAACTTTGCGCCAAATCATCCAATTCAAAAAGGGGTTTTGCCACATTAAAGAAGATAAAAGTTTATTTTAGGAAAACCCAAAAACGCAAAATCAACCGAGGTCATGACATGGCTCATTTTGTGATGTGGGGTCGCTCTTGTGCTCCCCTAGATTAAAAACAGCAGTCGGCCCTCTGAAAAAAAATTCAGTTGTACCTTTGATGAGTGCAAGGCAGAAAGTATCAAACACAACTAGATCTTCCGACTGTGTGCTAAGTGTGAATCTTCGGGCGGCATTCGAAGTTTACATGTACAAGCTAACCTGCCGGTGTTGCAAGCGACTGTAGCAAGCGACTGTAGCAAGCGACTGTAGCAAGCGACTGTAGCAAGCGACTGTAGCAAGCGACTGTTGCAAGCGACTGTTGCAAGCGACTGTTGCAAGCGACTGTTGCAAGCGACTGTAGCAAGCGACTGTAGCGAGCGACTGTAGCGAGCGACTATAGCTTGCCACATCGCTTGCGATGCCTAACATGTTTTGTGCCTCTGTGTTGACCTGCAGATCGGCTGACATGACAAGATCGCCAACAAGGAAGCTCCGAGGTGAGCAGGGGCGCGTTGCTCACGCTAGGATTCTGTAAGGACATTGCAGGAAACGCGAGGCGAGTGCGTTTCCCAAAGCGTCTCGCTCACAAGGAGACACTCGCTCACAAGGAGGCACTCGCTCACAAGGAAATATTCTCTCACAAGGAAGTTTGCTGAGGAAGTTTCTGAGGTACTTAGCCGCGTCTAGCTGCGGAGGCTTGGATAACCCAAAATGGCGGAGACCGTGCTAATTGAGTTGCTGTTCATAGATGACAGTGCCTGTAATGTGCTTCTCGTTGTCCGAGAATGAAAAAGTGTACGTACACGAAAGTACTTTCTGTTCGAGTGTTCATTTGTGTATTTTGAGGAGTATGAATATAGGTTCTTTCTGGATAAACACTGTCGACAGTTTTTTTAATCGTTGCATACATGATGCACCGTGCATGTCCGCCCTCTGAATTATGTCCCTTGAAATGATCTGGTGTACATCGAGGCACCACCTTTTTGGCAAAACTGTCTAAAATTGAACCGGCTTCCTTTCTTTTCTATTTAAAAAAGTTCCCGTGTCATTCAAGATGTCACCATGGTATGTTCTGTCAAGTGAAAAACTGCTGTGATGTCTGTATCGTCAGTTACTTTGTCTATCGGCAAGTTCTTAACCGACTCTCGCGCCAGGACGCAGCCATGTTCTCTCAAAAAGTTGTCGTGGACTGACCGTCAGAGTTGAAGAAGTCAGTCTTGTGCAGTGCCACGGTATGCTGGGCCCGAGTGTGGCTGGACAGCCCAGTCCGAGAGGCGCACACGCGGGAACAGCGTGGGCATCGGAAGCACGCCGTGGTAGGGGTGGACGTCTAGGCTTCCCTGCGCTCCCTGGTGTTGGTGATCCGCATCCTTCGAAGTTCTTACATGCCCTCGGAGTGATTGCACGCCAGCCAGTTCAGTCCTCAGCGATGGGTTCAAGGTCTTTTGTAGAGATGGAACAGTACCTCAGGCTGTCGTTGACGCAGTCTTTGAACCGTTTGGGGGGAGACCCGTCTTTCGCAGAGTTCAAGGTCTTTTGTAGAGATGGAACAGTACCTCAGGCTGTCCTTGCAGTCTTTGTACCGTTTGGGGGGACACCCGTCTTTCTGTGACCCTGGGCGAGAACTTCATACATAATCTGACGTGGCACAACGAAAAGTACAGTACGATAAATCCCATGACTGTGAAAACATCTGAAACAAACAGCGGCAAAGGATTTGAAATACAAAATCTTCTAAATCGGGGGTCTATCAAACCCGATTTAAGGCTTTTTTATCACACTCTTTTAAAAACCAAAGTTCACCTTTCCACTGTCACCTCCAGGTCACACGATGACATACGAGGGTGGACATGAAAAGTGCCACTACGAATAAGGCTGCTCAAATTTTCTGTTGACACCAAAGTATTGATTCGTGAAAGCGCCTTAACATTCACAGCTAGGTCTCTAATCCCTCTCCCTTTACCATCAATCATTGGACGTCTTGGTCAATCCCGTCTTTTCCTGACACCTGACGTCACACCGACAGACAAGGAGTGCCAAAGGCTAGGCGGTGGTTTATCCTGAAACGAACAGCTTGACCTACTTGCATATGAATGACATGACGTTTCCACCCAAAATATGGGTTTTCATCGTTTTCTTTCACCTTATTAACCGATTAAATGATACTTTCATCACACGCAACACATATAATAATCTTTGGGTCCGAGATTTCACGAAACGCTCACCGTTACAGCCGGCTGATCACAATTAAGATAACAAGAGTAGGCGGGAAAAAGTCATCTCTGCGGGGCATTGTTCAATCACAAGATTTGGCGGGTGAACACGTGATGTCATTCATATGCAAGTAGGTCA
>JAWQFJ010027863.1:0-10000 GCA_034096865.1 Theodoxus fluviatilis | reverse complement strand
GGAGGAGGAGGAGGAGGAGGAGGAGGAGGAGGAGGAGGAGGAGGAGGAGGGGGGGGAGGAGGAGGAGGAGGAGGAGGAGGAGGAGGAGGAGGAGGAGGAGGAGGAGGAGGAGGAGGAGGAGGAGGAGGAGGAGGAGGAGGAGGAGGAGGAGGAGCTCAATGTTACGGGGATTTCAATAAACTTAATAAAAACGGTCCCGGGTAAATACAAGATTTTTAATCAATGTAAATCATAACTTCCCATAATTAGAGGTGGAAAAGAAAAGAAAATTAAATAAAAGTGGAATCACTGATAAAATGTTAATGGAGAATTATAAACACCAGTAAAACTACGGTCAACCTGCTCACATGAAACTAATAAAACGTAGGTCAGCCCTTGACAAAAAAGACTACTTCGACCAACCTTCTATCTCTTTTTCTCTCTGTCACTCGCTCCCTCACTCAGTAGGCACGTCTGCCGGGCCGACCTTCCGTTCTTATCTTCGTCTGCTTCTCTCTTCTCTTCGTCTGCTTCTCTCTTCTCTTCATCTGCTTCTCTGCTGTGTGGGGACCGATCTCTATTCTCTGTCTTTTTGCGCTCTCTTATATAACCATCTTCTCACAACCAACTCACGGCCCATTTCTACTCACCACAACTCATACTTGATGCAATGTCAAAAGGTGCTATTGGTTTACCTACCATGGGAAAATGATCAGAACTTGATACCTCGAGCAAAGAGAAAACTGTACTGCATGTTACTTCTTTCTAAACAAATAAAACTTGAAATTCCAAGTGGTATGTGGCTGATAAATAAAAAAGAATGTATTTTATCAAGGTTTTAAAGCCAAAAACACAGCGAAAAATGGCCACCATTTTGAAACCCAAGTAGGGGTGGAGTCTGGCAGTGCTATTACCATCAGGCCTTGGCATATTCATGCAAGATTTTTTTTTTCTTTTGAAAGACAAATGGTTCTTCTTGTACTGGCAGGCATACAAAAATCACAATGACAACATTTTCTATATAAAAAATGCGTTTGAAAAAGACCAGTATCTTGTGACAATTGTTGTCACGCCAGAAAGTGTCAAAAAGTTGCCGTTTTCTTCTTCATGAAAGGGTGCAATGCAAGGGAGAGAACACTTATTGAAAGTGCAAGCATTGAACTACACACAACAACCGTTTTGAGAGCACACTGACACTTTCCCCCTTGTTTCTGGCTAAAAACACATTCGCGTCATAAACGTCACAAGAAACAGACGAAGGTGTGCTGCCGTACTGTTCGGAATTTACATCAACGAAACTGCTGTACGGTCGGCGCAAACCAGTACAACGCATGCGCAGGCATCCTTTCGGCCATTCAAAATAGCAGCACGACAAGATTGTAGGTGAACCATTTTTGTATATACCACAATCATCTGGTCACAAGATACGGAAAACTGTCACAAGTGACAATTTAATTTAAACATTCTTACTGTTAAAATGTTTTTGGACGATGTATCGCTCTATTCTAGGTTGAATATGATCTAAAACTGACAGCCCATAGCAGAGTGTTCGTGATGGAGCGTTCCACTTAGAGTTTACTCGCAGTATGTGTCTGTGGGACAATTCCTCTTTGGAATGATGATTTGTAGCGGTCACAAGAAACAGACAAAAACAATGAAGAGCACCTTTTGACATTGCATCACTTCAGAGCGAACACTGCTCGTCACCTTGGGGCAGAACTCAACTTCCACTCACTCCAAACTTTACACTGTTTGGACTGCCAACCTCACCTTCAACGCACCAACAAAAATCAAGTCTCTCTCAGGTGAGCTACTTCCAAAACCTATTTCCCCATTACACTCAACAACAAAAACAACAACAACAACAACAACAAGAACAAGAAGGGCAAAGCCCATACGACTCACATGCTTGGCCTTGACCTTTATATGACCTTGACCTTCAGGTGACCTTCAAGGTCAAGGTCAAACCACTAAATCTACCAATGACATCATACACTAAGAAATGCTTTACACATTTTTCCTACCAAAATGCATGTGACCTTGACCCAAGGTCAAGGTCATCCAAGGTCATGCAACACAAAGCTGTTAAGGACAGGTTTTAGTTTTTCCTACGCTGAAGAACCAAAGTTTTCACTAAAATTTTCGAAAATGAGATTTTTAAACCAAGATCAAGTTCACCCTCTTGACTTTCACATCTCCGATTATCTTTTTTCTATCTTGCCTCAAAATATTTTTAAAACAATTTTTTAAGAAGTCAGGTGGGGCCAAAAACACTTCATTAATTATGCACAACTCTAAATAATCATATCTCACGATCTACATGTCCGATTTCAAAAACAATTTCACCACAATTCGCCTTTTCTACACCCCGACCACGCTGAATACACATGGTGATTGCTCTGAAAGCTTCAATTTCATTGGTTCTCTTAACTATGAGCTATAGGGATGGGAAAGAGAATTGACCAATCAGAGCACGCTTCACAGCAGCCGGTAGTTGCAGCTTAGTTCAAGACATAGGAAGCACAATGGTGCTTATTGGCACTTTCTACCATGAGATATAGTCACTTTTAGTGGTTCACTACCCCATTTTGGTCACATTTCATAAGGGTCAAAGTGATCTTGACCTTGATGATATGTGACCAAATGTGTCTCATGATGAAAGTATAACATGTGCCCCACATAATTATTAAGTTTGAAACAGTTATCTTCCATAGTTCAGGGTCAAGGTCACTTCAAAATATGTATACAATCCAACTTTGAAGAGCTACTGTGACCTTGACCTTCAAGCAAGGTCAACCAAACTGGTATCAAAAGATAGGGCTTGCTTTGCCCTATATATCATATATAGGTCAGGAATCCAATCTCAAAAACTTCAGAGAAAATTGAGAAAATGTGAAAAATGACTGTTTTAGACAACATTTATGGCCCCTGCGACCTTGACCTTGAAGCAATGACAAGTCATTATGAATGTTTTTTGAGGCCTTGTCATCATACACCATCATGCCAAATTGGGTGTTGATAGACTTAATAGTCTCCGAGAAAAATCCAACGTTAAAGTTTTTCACGGACGCCCGGACGCCCGGACGCCCGGACGCCCGGACGCCCGGACGGACGACACGGGTGAGTACATAGACTCACTTTTGCTTCGCATGTGAGTCAAAAACGCTTGCATGTCCTCCATATCTTACAAATGACGTTTTGGTCATGCATAAAGTTGTATGGATTTTATATCCCAGTAACCACTGCACAGCGGAGATTGAGATCAAATCGAATATTGTCATATGTATTCGCAAAACCTTCTTAACGGAGATTTCTACACCCACTTACACCAAACTAATTTTTATCTTCTTAAACAACAGGGGTGCATGCACATCGTGGGTGGCGACAATCCTGTTCAAACTCGCTCTCGTCTTATCCAACTCTCCTCGTCGTCCTTCTCGCGCAGGTGGGCGGGAGGAACGCGCAGATTAGATGACGTATGCCGACGCATGCGCACTTTAAACACGACGACCGCTCCTTGGCAAAGTGGAGCTCTTCAGTGGCCATGATGTACAGCGCTTCTCCATGGCAACAAGAAGGGCTCGGCCACTGCGGGGGGTCGGAGGTTCGTAGCAGTTGTCAGCAGTGATTGAGACGCGAGCACCAGCCCTGGTTGTGGGAGAGAGAGTGTAACATCATGATTCAATCCACATGAGATGTGGATGATTACCAAAGTCGTCACCAATGACGTGGCTATTGCTGACGTGGTGGGAAAGGAATAGAGTGGGGTGTGGATAGAGTGGGGTGTGGATAGAGTGGGGTGTAGATAGAGTGGGGTGTGGATAGAGTGGGGTGTGGATAGAGTGGGGTGTGGATAGAGTGGGGTGTGGGTAGAGTGGGGTGTAGATAGAGTGGGGTGTGGATAGAGTGGGGCGTGGTAGAGTTGTTGGGTTAGGGTAGATGGGTGGATGGACTGGGTCACTCGCTTTCTCTGTGCCTCTGCATCCATCTCTAAACGTGTCTCTGTCTGTTTCTGTCTCTGTCTCTCTCTCTGTGTCTATCCCTCTCTCTCTCTCTCTCTCTCTCTCTCTCTCTCTCTCTCTCTCTCTATATATATATATATATATATATATATATATATATATATAATTGTCTGTCTCTGTCTCTGTCTCTGTCTTTGTCTCTGTCTCTGTCTCTGTCTCTCTCTCTCTCTCTCTCTCTCTCTCTCTCTCTCTTTGTGTGTCTCACTGTCTCTGTCGCTCTGTATTTCTCTCTCTCTTTCTTTTGCTCTGCTTCTCTCTCTTTCTCTGCTTCTCTCTCTTTCTCTGTTTCTCTCTCTTTTTAGTAATAATAATAATAATAATAATAATAATAATAATAATAATAATAATAATAATAATAATAATAATAATAATAATAGGTTATTCATAAGCACATACCTTCCCTTGACAGGCAAGCTCATGGCGTTTACAATCCAAAGAATCAACACTCATACAACCACTCAACACCACATTCCCACAACAACAAAAACTCAGACACAACACACATAAACAAAAAACAACAACTAAGATCCAATAGAACAAAAATTAATAGAACAAGCTATACAATATACACAGCACTTGCCGGCCAGGTCAAGTAAGGCGAAGCAGCTCAGCGGGAAAGGCGGATCAGAAGAGATGGGTCTTTAGAGCACTTTTGAACTGGGGCAGAGTGTCAGAATGACGGACTGAGATAGGGAGACTATTCCAGGTTACAGGTCCGATATAGGAGAAGGCACGCTGTCCTTGAGTTTTCTTATTACGGCGGGGGACCTTGAGCATTCTAGAGTCAGCAGCTGAGCGTAAGGATCTGGAGGGCGTGTAGACTGCAAGAATTTCTGTAAGAGCGTGTGGTGCGGTGTTGTCGATGGCCTTGAAGCACAAAGAAGCAAGTTTATAATCTATCCTCTGGGGAGCCAGTGAAGTGTATGTAGGAATGATGAGACATGGGTACGCTTGGGACATCGAAAAACTAGCCTAGCAGCACAATTCTGAACTTTCTGGAGTTTGTTAAGCAGAGTGTCGGGGTTGCCAGCGAGAAGAGTTTCCATAGTCGAGACGAGACAGGACAAGTGATGTGATGAGCGTTTTGGTGGCCTGCTGAGAAAGATAATGACGAATGGTACTAAGTTTCCTTAGCTCGTAATATGCTAACTGACAGACTTTGTTGACATGAGATCTCATTGACAGATCATCGTCAAACATGACGCCTAAGTTTCTAACAGACTGAGAGAAGACGATGTCACTGTGACCAATGGTTAGTTTGAGGGCCTGATCCGATTCGCCTCCGCCGCTCACCAGGAGTGCTAAAGTTTTTGAGTCATTGAGTTGGAGCTTGTTCCGGGACATCCACCGTTTCACGTCAGAGATACAGTGTTCGCTGGTAGAATGAAGAGAGTGGATTTGACTGGGATGGGAGGAGTTGTAGAGCTGGGTATCATCAGCAAATTCACTGTGAGAGACTGTGTGACTGTCAATTACATTGGAGAGTGGTTGAGTGTACAGTAGAAACAGCAGAGGACCCAGAACAGAGCCCTGAGGAACTCCGTACTTGAGAGGTGTAGGATCAGAAGCAAAACCCGAGATCAAAACATTCTGTCTACGTTCTGAGAGATATGAATACAGGCAGGAGAGTGCTAAGTTCCCAATGCCAAAACGTTTATAAGACGGGTGAGAAGAAAATTTTTCCATGGTCTATTGTGTCGAACGCGGCACTCAAGTCCAACAGAGTAAGAAGAGAAACTTTGGAATTATCAGAAGCAACGAGAAGATCGTTTAGAACACGGAGCAGAGCTGTTTTGGTGGAATGATGAGCACGGTACGCGGATTGAAAACGGGTTAAAAGGTCATACTGGGACACGTGCTCCAGCAGCTGCTGCAAAGCTAACTTCTCTAACAATTTTGACAGAAAAGAAAGATTGGAGACTGGTCTATAATTACTAAATTTGTTTGGATCCAGGTCCTGCTTCTTCAAGAGCGGCTTAACTATAGCCTGCTTGAAAACACTAGGGAAGATGCCAGTCCGGAAGCAATCATTGATCATCTGTGTCAGGACAGGTAGGATCTCGTCAATACACTCAACTAAGAGGGGTGTGGGAACAGAGTCAAGGACACAGGAGGTAGCGTTCATACTGCGGATGGTCTTGAAGACCGCACTAACCTCAACCGGGCTGAACTGAAGGAGGGGAGTACCCCTGATGGATACTGGATCATCACTAACAGGCGCACCTGCATCAGCAGACATGTCAACGTTGCTTCCAATGCTGGAATTAGTGTGCTATGATAGAAATGATTCAGAGTACAGCGGAACGCAGAAAAACAGTGCTTTCCCTCCAGGGATGGATGGATGGATGGATAGATGGATGGATGGAATATTGGATGGATGGATGGATGGATGGAGTGAGTTTAAGGGCTTATCAGCCTTGAAGGCTATATAAGGCCACACCGTTAAGAAACACTTCCACCATGTTATTAACAAGAAGGGCAAAGCCCAAACAACTCACATGCTTGACCTTGACCTTTATATGACCTTGACCTTGAGGTGACCTTCAAGGTCAAGGTCAAACAACTAAACCTAGCAATGACATCATACACTAAGAAATGCTTTACACATTTTTCCTACCAAAATACATGTGACCTTGACCCAAGGTCAAGGTCATCCAAGGTCATGCAACACAAAGCTGTGAATTCAAGACATAGGACGCACAATGGTGCTTATTGGCACTTTCTACCATGAGATATGGTCACTTTTAGTGGTTCACTACCCCATTTTGGTCACATTTCATAAGGGTCAAAGTGACCTTGACATTGATGATATTTGAACAAATGTGTCTCATGATGAAAGTATAACATTTGCCTCACATAATTATTAAGTTTGAAACAGTTATCTTCCATAGTTCAGGGTCAGGGTCACTTTAAAATATGTATACAATCCAACTTTGAAGAGCTCCTGTGACCTTGACCTTCAAGTAAGGTCACCCAAACTGGTATCAAACGATAGGGTTTACTTTGCCCTATATACCATATATAGGTGAGGTATTCAATCTTACAAACTTCAGAGAAAATTGAGAAAATGTGGAAAATGACTGTTTTTTATACAACATGTATGGTCCCTGCGACCTTGACCTTGAAGCAAGGACAAGTCACTATGTATGCTTTTTGAGGCCTTGTCATCATACACCATCATGCCACATTTGGTGTTGATAGACTGAATAGTCTCCGAGAAAAATCCAACATTAAAGTTTTCGGACGCCCGGACGCCCGGACGCCTGGACGGACGAAAAGGGTGAGTACATAGACTAACTTTTGCTTTGCATGTGAGTCAAAAATACTCCGCGACAGCGAAGTATACTACAATACAACGAACAAGTGACATAAAATCCATTCAATCGAGTCCCACTGCCCAACAGCCAGCAAAGGCTGTGCAGAGCCTTCAAACACGAAAAAGCATAATGGCGATAGGGCAAAATTTCACATCTCGATGTCCTTGTCACCGACAAAGCATTTAGGGATAGGTGGATGGAGCCCAAGGGCTCATAGCCTTTAAGGCCATTCAAGGTCACAACATACTTCTACCGTATAACAAGAAGGGCAAAACCTATATGACTCACATGCTTGATCTTGACCTTTACATGACGTTGACCTTCAGGTGACCTTCAAGGTCAAGGTCAAACAACTAAACCTAGCAATGACATCATACATTCGGAACTGCTTCACACATTTTTCCTACCAGAATACATGTGAACTTGACCCTAGGTCAAGGTCATCCTAGGTCATGCAACACAAAGCTGTTAATTCAAGACATAGGAAGCACAATGGTGCTTATTGGCACTTTTTACCATGAGATATGGTCACTTTTAGTGGTTCACCACCCCATTTTGGTCACATTTCATAAGGGTCAAAGTGACCTTGACCTTGAGGATATGTGACCAAATGTGTCTCATGATAAAAGTATAACATGTGTACTACAATGTTATGAAGTTTGGAAGAGTTATCTTCCATAGTTCAGGGTCAAGGTCACTTCAAAATATGTATACAATCCAAATTTAAAGAGCTCCTGTGACCTTGACCTTGAAGCAAGGTCAAGTCACTGTGTATGTTTTGTGAGGCCTTGTCATCCTACACCATCCTGCCAAAGTGGGTGTTGATAGACTTAATAGTCTCCAAGAAAAATCCAACGTTAAAGTTTTTTAAGGATTACAGGACGCCCAGACGACCGGACGCCCGGGCGCCAGGACGGACAACACGGGTAACCTAGTATGAAAGTATAACATGTGTACTACAATCTTATGAAGTTTGGAAGATTAATCTTACATAGTTCAGGGTCAAGGTCACTTTAAAAAATATGTATACAATCCAACTTTAAAGAGCTCCTGTGACCTTGACCTTGAAGCAAGGTCAATCAAACTGGTATAAAAAAATAGAGATTACTTTGCCCTATAAACCATATATAGATCAGGTATCCAATCTCAAAAACTTCAGTCAAAAATTGGGAAAATGTGAAAAATGGCTGTTTTTTTAGACGGCCCCTGCGACCTTGACGTTCAAGCAAGGTCAAGTCACTATGTATGTTTTTGTACTTCTTGTCATCATACACCATCATGCCAAATTGGGTGTTGATAGACTTAATAGTCTCCGAGAAAAATCCAACGTTAAAGTTTTTTACAGACGCCCGGATGCCCGGACGGACGAAACGGGTGAGTACATAGACTCACTTTTGCTTTGCATGTGAGTAAAAAATGAGACAGCACGATGGTCAAAACAAGTGTCTGGGGAGAATGTTTGTCAGACCTTCAGTGAGCGTCGTAGGAAACATTTTATGACTGCAGTTTTTAACAGTTTTTGAATATCAGAATCGGCTGTGGGCGGAGATATGCGAGAGAATAAAAAGATTCAATAAAAGCAACGTGGCTGGTTTAGAGGATGGATGGATGAATGGAGATTTACGGCCTATCAGCCTTTGTAGGCTATGTAAGGCCATTAAATCACGTGTACTTGTTATGCAACCCACCGCCAACCAATCGGCGTGCGTGTACTTGTCATGCAACTCATCGCCAGCCAATCGGCGTGCGTGTACTTGTTATGCAGCTCATCGCCAGCCAATCAGCGCACCTGTTCTTGTCAAGCAGGACACCGCCAGCCAATCGGCGTGCGTGTACTTGTTATGCAGCCCACCACCAGCCAATTGGCGCGCATGTACTTATCATTCAGTCCACCGCCAGCCAATTGGTGCACGTGTACTTGTTATGCAGCCCACCGCCAGCCAATCGGCGTGCATGTACTTGTCATGCAGCCCACCGCCAGCCAACCGGCATGCGTGTACTTATCATTCAGTCCACCGCCAGCCAATCAGTGCGTGTGTACTTATTATTAAGTCCACCGCCAGCCAATCGGCGCGCGTGTACTTGTCATGCAGCCCACCGACAGCCAATCGGCGCGCGTGTACTTGTCATGCAGCCCACCACCAGCCAATCGGCGCGCGTGTACTTGTCATGCAACCCACCGCCAGCCAATCGGCTCGCGTGTACTTGTCATGCAGCTCATCGCCAGCCAATCGGCGTGCGTATACTTGTCATTCAGTCCACCGCCAGCCAATCGGGGCGCTTATACTTGTTATCCAGCTCATCGCCAGCCAACCGGCGTACATCTTCTCGTTGCGTTGACAGATGAACAATAATTCGACCCCAAAATACCCACCCGCACTAAAACCAAGAAACAGATACTGTATGTTGATGTTTTATTTGTAAAAGGGGACAGATAGAGTGAGAATATTTGTATACTTCATAAATTAATTCACAAAAGTCCCAAAATCGTATGTGTATGGGACACACTTATTCCCAAGAGAGGAAATATGGAAAATGGAAATGATAGATTATTTTTTGTATTTTTCTACAGGTTATTCTTTTTTTCACAATCATTTTGCAACATTTTTGTACATAGATATAAACTTTATTTCATGGACACCATCGGAATTAGGTTAGGAAAATGTATTATTCAGTAATGAA
>JAWQFJ010027861.1:137500-147831 GCA_034096865.1 Theodoxus fluviatilis | reverse complement strand
CACTTTGATTTGGTTTGAATCATCTGATCTATTCTGACTCTTTTTTGGGGATGTGAGTCCGAACGGAGTACAACCAAACTGTACACTGTACTTTCCCTGCCGGAGGGCGTCCTTTAACTTGTATGTGGTAAAACCTATATTACACACACTGCAGATCAACTGGTCAGGATGTGGGGAGACGAAGTGTCTCTTGCAGCTGTGTTTGGGTTCTTGGGGTGGGGTGGGGGGAGGGTGGGAGTAATCATAGTACTTAGAAGTTTTACGAGTTTATCCCTTTGTGTGCGAAATTAACCTTTGGTGGAGTGGTATGGTATCGGAAGGTCATTTATCACCGTACAATATTGTAATCAAACTATGCATCCCAACCCAAAATCTCACATTTTTTCAACCACGCTTATCCCCATTTCAGTTGTGTTATGTCAAAGTTCGCCCTCTAATTCATATTCACAATCCCATTCTCATTTGTATCATACGCCCATTAACTATAGAGCTTAGAAGTCTTTTTCTGTTAGTAAGAAAGATAGGACACCAATCGCAAGGTGTGATATCATTCAAGAGGAAGCTAACCCAGTTTCATATAGTCTGTTGATAAGGATGACTAAACATACTCCAGATACTATACTTGCAAATGAAATGTATTTTTTAACATAGGTTAAACAATTACAGTTAAGAGTAGAGTATGAATAAGAATAAGATCAGAGGTCATTGCACACAGAACAGACAGAACTGTACAGAAACAGCAGACAGAACGAGAAGTACGAGATATCATGTGACAGTAAATATACAGACATGACTAAGTACTGAACGTAGACGTGAGATTGGGACGAGAGAAGTAGTAGAGAGTAAGAGAAGAGAGAGAGAGACAGAGAGGACAGAGAGGTGTGACCGAGGAGAGACACAGAGGGAGAAGAACGAACAACAAACTTGAGTTTATATTGGGCAGGCTGAGCCTACGGCGGCCCGCCTTACAAACTGAACAGAGAGAGAGAGAGAGGCAGAGTATAGAGAATTCTCATAATGTATGATGGCAAGACACCTCGACACGATCTCCTGTCATTTTGCCGGTGGCAAAAAAGAAAAAAAAAAAAAGGGCTCTGCGTGGTCAATCCTGTGTAGGAGCTCTTCACAGGGACAACCGCAATATTACTCAATCACCAGCAAATCATTCCGTATCTTGTGTCAACATTGGATATCATCACGAACCATCTGTCACCGTGTACACCAACAAGCATAGAATCCCACTTCAATGTACCTCCTATAAGTGCGGTGGGCGGGACTCGCTTCACCAAGACACCAGCGCTGATTATCGACTGCGACTCTACTGCCTGACACTCATCCCATACACACCCTTTGTAGAAGAAGGAGTCATGGTGTAGAGAAGGAGGGAATTGTCTCTCTGATCATAGTTAGTGCAGGTGCATGCACGAAATTGAGGATTTTTCTCCACTAGGTTGCTTAAATACCTAAAGCGTAGGTATACTGCAGGAAAAGTCCTACAACACTAGTACGGCGGCGCGCCGCTGCTGCAGCTTGAAGCGTCATTTGGTTAGAGCCGGCGTCCCCTAAGACACCCCCGCACTGCTCTCTCATGAATGCATGCTCCACCGCACTGCACTGGTTTGCTGAACGATATCAAAGTATACACTGCAGGGTCGCTAGCTCACCACACATCATCTCTTGAAATACTGCACCTCCTGCCTATCTCATCTGATCTGGTCTCCAGTTCTGTACACGCCCTCTCTCGCTACTCTGGAAGCTAAAGTTCGCTCCTCTCTTTCCCTGTGCTGACAGCCCGATCTCCTCCGCCAAGATGTCGCTCCTTTCAAGACGAGAATGGTGGCAGCGCATTATTTGCATCTGTTTCCCTCTCAAGTACTATTGGGGTCCCTCAACTGGGGAATTCTAATACACCTACACAAATTAGATCCGACCCTCTCACCATCCATAATCACTCTCACTGTCACTAAAAATTACAACCTTCAAACACTAACATTGATTACACCAAGCATTATTAATAGTGAATGTTTCCAGGGGGGGGGGGGAGGGGGAGCAATCTGCCGTAAACCCCACCCCGGTGGGCCCCTCCACCGCTCCTCTCTGGGGGATACTAAGACCCGATTTACGGTACATCTTCGACATCTGTGTAAATTAGTTTGTCTCAGGTACAGTTGTCCAGTCTTGTTGAACTGTAATGTTCATACCGAACGGTGGTGGGCGTGGGGCTGTTGTGTTTTTTGTGACTATGACTTGGATGCCTAAATGCGAAGAAACGCTGTGTGTGGTGACTGTTGTGGTATATTTGTGATAATGGATTCAATGTAAGGATAGGGTGGTGGGTGGGCGGTGGGATGGATTATTACGGCGCTTTAGAACCTCGGACAAGCGCTTTATAATATACAATATAAAGATTATTGACATTAATTATTCTTATTATTAATTAATTATTATTTTATTATCGATATTATGTTATTATACTCATTGATGGAAAAAGTTATGGTATTTGTAAAATGACAACTGTTGATGAATTGTGATTTGTGTGGCTCCTTGTGGTGTGTGGTCGGGTGTGATGTGTGTGTGTGTGTGGTCGTGTGTGTGATAGTGTGTGGTGTGTGTGGTGTGTGTGTATTGATGTGCAATGGGGGGGCACCATGTGCTGATCATAGTGTGTGTTGCCGTATTGGTGCTGCGGGGTTTCGCATGCCCTAACCCTCCTCGGTGCTCCGGGTCTGGTCTTCATCGGGAGGGTCCGATCTCATGCGGTCAATCTACTCCACTCTCCTAAATCACAATATTCTCTTCCTCTCCGTACTCTCTCAGCTCTCCTTTTCTACTCCCCTCTCCCCTGCTTCTATCGGTCGTCTTGACTCGAATGACTCCCTCCTCTCTCGTTTCTTCTATACACCCCCCTCTATCGTCTACTCTCCCCTCTCCCCCCCCCCCTCTACTCGTCTTCGTCATCTCATATCGTCTTGCTCTCAGCACTACCGCTCACTCAATTACTAAAATCAGAGATCACGTCAATCTCCGGATAACTTCTCATCATCAGCTCACGTCTGATATCCTCGGCTATTCGAGCCTTCGAACATGCTTCATCAATCGTACGCTCCGATAACATTGACGAGTAGCACTTCCGCTCTCCTTCACTACTCTCCTCAGGTTAGTCAATTCTCTCATCCAATTCCTCTCACACCACTCGATTCTACGCATAACTCTCTCCTGCAATTTAATAACGAATGGGATTGTCGTTTTATTTGATCATGGAACTGGATTCCCATGTGTGACAGGACACAGATGTAGCTCATGTACAGTTGTTTTTGCCATGGATCTTCGAAACTCGTTGCTATGTTGGAAGAATAGCTGGTCTGTCACTGGCTTCGGAAAGCCAAGGGAATCCCATGGGCGCATAGGACCCTTAGTGTGAGCAGGGTTCGTTAAGAATCGCGCAATATGTGTGTGTGCAAATACGCAATGATCTACGACCACTGCGAAGTTACCTGGCGCATCTCGCCTTCGATTTTATCGCGAGAATACCCCATTGAGTTTTCATGTGTCACACGCCACCAACCCTCGCTAATTGGCTTCGGTATTCTCGTTTATGATTGATCAATCCCGTTTAATAGCTGATAGATTCTAAACTGTCACGGGCATTATGACTAGCATCTTGTCTTGTACCTAAAGTACGTAACACAATTCGTCAGCAAAGATGTACATGAAAAGTCGACAACAGCGCAAAGCATAGTCATCAAATAACCATGATTATTTAGATATGTACATAGAACCTTTGTCTTTCTACTGGCTTTATCCGTAGTGCCTGCGCTTAGCAACACTGACCAGGACACTGTTGGGAATCATGTTCCTGGTGAATCGGATAGGCTAGTAGCATGACTCCCTAATGCATATGTAACAAGCTTCACTTTTATACTTAACTATTTTTTACAACCCATACACTGTTACATTGCCTGGATGAAAGGACTTGGATGACTGTTTCTATTGCGTGTATGAGGTTACGCGTGATCAAATTTTCAATGTAATTACTGACGGGCGCACACGAAATCTCTTGATATTCTACTGCCAAGGTGTTCTAATCGCTTGCCCATCATCTGTATGTGTTGATTTTACATATTTATATAAATCTGGCAGTTTAATATTTTTCCTTTCCTTAGACCGGGTTACGTCTGGCATTTGCAATTAAAGTGCAATCATATCATATAATTCAATCAATCAAAATCAAATCTCTCTCTCAGACTGATCAGCAGTCTAATCAGACACAGCACCCCCACCCTGACTTCTACTTTGATGTAGTGGTGACGTCCTAGGTCTGTGTGGACAGCTACTACAATGCTGTCCTGATCTATCTCTATCTGTGACTGTGTGACAGTGTCAGAGGAAGGCCTCCACCCCTGCTGGCCCAGCCCTTCACACAGCCCTGATCAGCATCCACATGGTGCTGCTGAAGGGAACAGCGAAAATCCAAGGAGAGGAAGGCAACACCACGCAAACCGCTAACTATGCCACCCGCCCGTCAATCGAGGAACAAACCCCCCGTTATGACCACAGGGCGACCCAGCCTTCCGGGTGTCAAAGATACACTAACACCGAGAGACCCCCACATTAGCTACGAAGTCCGGCGAATCACCACCAAACTCAGCCGCACAATATAAACACGCCAAAGATACCACGCTTTACAATGATGTCATAACCGTGACACACTCATACTGGAGAAATCCTGTTTGCCTGGGACGCGATTCATTACCTGAGGTGGGTACTTCTATGCCAGAGGTTTGAATAGAACCTCTCACTCAGGCCCATAAAACATAGAATCTGGGCCTTGTGACCACACGACAGTCTACTAGTTCCAAAGGAGAAGTCCGCCCCGCTATGCAACCATGGCATCCCGTCAACCCAGGCGAATCCCCGCATACCTGTGCCAGAGGCCCGTCCCAGGGGGATTGGATGGCAGTCGCAGCCACAGATACAGGCTTTGTCCCTATGTGAGTGTTTTATGCCAAGTACATGAGAGATGTAGGTGAGGTAATAGAGAAGAAGAAGAGATGAGAAGAAGAGCAACTAAGGGAGAGGAGACAGATTAGAGAGAGAGCTAGAAGAGATGTGATGTGTGGTGTGTGTGGTGTGGTGTGTGGTGGCTGACAAGTTAAATGATTAAGTGGAAACATGCAAAGGAGATGGCAACGTAATGTGCAACTCAGACTGTACTGGTAGAACACCCTGTCAGTTTAGAGATAACAGCACATGTCACATAAAAGGTCTCTTTTGGCGCTGGCGTGACTGTGGTTTGACAACCGACACACCACGGCACATGGGCGTGCCTTGCAATTACTTGAAAGTTCACGGTCCCTAGTTTGCTCAAATCATTTCGTGCTGCCAAAAAAGTTGAGCTACTACAGGAGTAGTCACTGGAGATCACTAGGTGGTGTCAGTCTATTTCATACCAAGGCCGAAATGTTTCAAGATAGATCGTGGACTCACTGACTATAAAAACTTATGGATGTGACGATTATGAACTTTGCTACGTAACAACTAATAGCTTCATTAGTGTGTATTTATCGTCGGTCGATTGTAGGAAGACAGTTGTCTCACGGGTCAGCACTCGTTGAGATATTATGCAGCAAATGGACGTTTTGAGACTGAGGTATGACAGTAGCAGGCAGCTGTTGACAAGCATGACCAACTTGGTCTTTCCATGTTACCTTTCATCTGTGACCATGTGATTCCATGCGTGTATAATTGCTCTGCAGACCATAAACAGCAGGGGGTGGAGGCCGTACCCAAGGCGTGGGTGGAAGGAAGACAGAAAGACGAGTTATTGATCCCCGCGCCACCATCCGATAAGCCAACACCTGACCCCAAGAGAACAACATGTGCATGAATTGAGAGAACACTGGTGGGAGCAAAATAAGAGGACACTTCCATACGACATTTGCGATCCAGCAAAGACCTTGACTTTATGGAAAAAACTGTGTCTAGGCGGAATTTTTTTTTTTTAGATGAATGTTGTATGGTGTGAGTGAGTACACACCCGTAACTACCCGCAGCTAGTGGAATGTGGTGTTTTTTGAGCTTTTGAAGTAATTCGCGCTGATTATTTTGTTGAATTTTGTGAGACTGGAGGAAGTGAATAAATCCTCGTTTGCGAAGTGATGATTGAAAACCCTATACAAGAGAAAAAAGCTGCATTGGAAAGCTTCCTCACTCACCTGCATCTCACATTAAATTTTGATGACCACTGACTCACCACATGCATGAGTGCTCGTCTTCATTCACCTGCTGCCTTGCCTTGTTCCCATGGTGTGGCAGTTGTCATGACTGAGATCAGTGTTTGTTGTTTGTTTGAATGTGGAATGTGCACAGCCTGATACTCACCTCATTTCCTCAGGGACACACAGTATCACAGGTAAGACAAACACTTTTCTGGTTGGACTCTTCAGAACCCTGGGTTGGTTTCTGTATTTTCTCCTGAACAAGCATCCCTATTGATCAAATACTGACTGGCAAATCTGTCCAAGTTGGGGTTAAGGTTTACTGTTCCATTTCTAATACCATCCTTTCTTTCCTCTCTGATGGAATGTTTTCATTAATAAATATTGTGGCAACAATAACTTGAGTAAAGTTCATCATTGCTCTGGAATTTCTGTGTTGAAGAAGTCACTTGACATTTGTATGAATGCCCATACTGAAGTCAAGACTGAATATGAAACTGCTCTTTAATTTTTATGTTGAAGAAATCACTTATGTTTTCTAAATATGTCTTACTGAATCTCAAACTAAATGTTAATCTGGCCCAAGAATCAGTTCACTTCATATACTGTTGGATTTACTCCAGAAATGTGAGACTCTTCAAACAGTAAGTTTTTCAGAAAATATTTATACTTTCTAGTTGATATTCATAGATTATTTTAAAACTTATTCTTTTCTACTGATATACCCAGGGATGCACACAGGTACATTAAGATAACAGCTTCTGCACCTGCCAAGTCTATGCAGAAGCACTGCTCTAAACTGCTGCAAACAAAGCAGCGATGTATTAGTCATTCTTTTCTCTTTCAACCTTTGAAGGCACATTATTGGAGAGGGGAGCAATCATTAAACTCTTCCCAATTCTTGAGCTTTTGCTGTTCTGTTTGGATAGAAGTTGCTGCTGTGTGTAATGGGAAAACGTTTTTATCTTCCACTCTGTCCAAAAATGCACCAAGCTTATTTATCTGATAGCTACCATTTCCAAGGATGCTACTGCAATCACTAGATTTTAATTTGTCACTCCTGCAAGTGCACTCTCCCTCACTGATGCAATAGTGCCATGATCTTGAGACCAAAGGAAACTGATGGACTTTTAAACTGTTGGAAGACTGGTATTGAAATGATTTTTCATGATATTTCACCAAATGTACTGGACATTGATCTCGCACCGTCGACTTTGTTTTTTAAACATTGTCTCCTTCCCTCCCTCCCTTCCCCATTTATTTTGTGCTCACCTATTATTGTCTTATTTGTTCGTGGAGTAAATATCTGGGAGTCATACAAGATGCACTGTAGATTACGTTGTTTTGATATTTCCTTTTTGTTGCATGCTTTCTCTGTGGCTAGAATTACGATAGAAGAATGAAGATGCCACACTGACGATGCTTTTAAAATGCCAAATGATATTTGATATGTTTGCATATTGTTTTGAATGAACACTTAGTAAGTGACTTAGAATAATTATGACACAAACGTGGAAATGTGTGTATAATTCACTATGTTTTGTAGAATGTGTGTGCATATGTAACTTGGATCATGAGCTGTCAAAAACCCTCATGCCTTGTTGATTCTAGGCATGCTTGTGATGAAATGAAGGTTTGAAAAGTGTTTGTCAAACTTGCCACTTTTACCCTTGTGATATTCAAGTTTATGGGACCTATTGGCTTGATATAGTCTAATCTATGATGGGTCAATAGCAATGTATATACACTCATGAAGGCATCAGCATCTAGTGTTGTTTCAGATGCTATCTAACCGGAAAGCAAAGTCGCCACTACAGGCATTGTTTTCACTTGACACAGATTTCTTTCAGAGACCATGTGACCTGCTGGACATGGGAAATTCTGTGTAGTTTTGTACACTAGTTACTCTGTTTTCACCACACCCATGCTCTGTGCTTCAGGCTGTGGATCCCACACCCAGGACAGACAGGATAAACAAGGACTATGACAAGGAGTATCCCAGCATTGAGATTGAGGGACGCAGAGTTATCAAGAAACCCAAGAAAGAAGTCAAAGCTGTGGAAAATGTCAAGAACATTGAGAACGTCAAACTGGAGGGGGAGGAGGAGGCAAGTTTTTCCAACTGACTGCCTGTTATTCTTGTCTGCTTCATGGGTTTGAGTGATAGGATGAAATACTTGGGATAAAGCAGGCCACACCTCTAGCAATCAGACAAGATTCAGAGATTGCATTTTGAATAACCTTTTTCCTATACTTTTAAAGTCCTTACCGTTTATACCTGAAATACATAATTGGACAAGACCAGTGACTTGAGTTTGTTATAATGACTGCTTTAAAATCCTTAAATGCCAAATTATCATGTGCCAAATATGCTCTTGTTCCTGAAAAACAAAAACAAATGAAAAGATCACATACATTTACTGTGACCTTTTCAAGTATGAGTCGAGTGAATTAGTGTAATAGAGACAGTGATAGAAACCCCTGAAATAATGCCACTCAAGAAAACTGTCCAGCACAAAGTGAGAAAACTCAGTTCATATGGGAAGAAACTTACACATGTCTTTAGTTGTGCATATGCTGACTTATCTACTTCTCTGGGTCTGTCAGTGATTTTATCCAGTATCTTGTGCAGTTGAAAGAGTTTTCCTTTGTCTGTAGGGACCTTTCTAACTCTTTGCTTCCTCTAAGAATCCTACACTACCTGCACTTGTCTCCCCCGACCTTTATCTGCATAATGACTAGGCCAAACAAAAACAAGTTGTGGTTATAGTAACCCAACGACCATATTTTCTCTACTGACCCTTAACGTTTTTTCCCATCATGCAAAAAAGAAAGAAGAAAAAAGAAGATAATTAACAATGAACTGCTTGCTGTCCCATCTTCCCTGCCCTATGAGCACTCAAGGACACCACTATTTAAGTTATAAAAAGCATTTTCACTATTTCAGTGAAAGAAAGTTTGGTTTATGTTCAATCTGACCTCTTCTAAAAGAAATTAATAAAAGAAGTAAAAAATAGCTCAAGCCGACCTACCCGCCCTTTTTTGTTTTGGTTGCTATGTTACCTTACCCACAAATTTGTGTTGTTGTGCTTAACATATTGTGGATGTTGGTGGTATTGTTGTTGTTGTGCCTAACATATTGTGGATGTTGGTGGTATTGTTGTTGTTGTGCTTAACATATTGTGGATGTTGGTGGTATTGTTGTTGTTGTGCCTAACATATTGTGGATGTTGGTGGTATTGTTGTTGTTGTGCCTAACATATTGTGGATGTTGGTGGTATTGTTGTTGTTGTGCCTAACATATTGTGGATGTTGGTGGTATTGTTGTTGTTGTGCCTAACATATTGTGGATGTTGGTGGTATTGTTGTTGTTGTGCCTAACATATTGTGGATGTTGGTGGTATTGTTGTTGTTGTGCCTAACATATTGTGGATGTTGGTGGTATTGTTGTTGTTGTGCCTAACATATTGTGGATGTTGGTGGTATTGTTGTTGTTGTGCCTAACATATTGTGGATGTTGGTGGTATTGTTGTTGTTGATGTAACTTCAATTATGCACATTTATCCTGCCAGGATGTGGACAGTGACGAGGAGTGGCAGGGCCTGATCGAGGCCACGGACCCCGAGAGTGACCCTGATGTGACACTACAGCTGCTGCAGGACCAGCACTTTGTGGAGCGGCTGCGAAGCCGAGTGTCCTCCAGTCTGGCCCAGGTGCAGGAGTGTCTGCTGGAAGGAGCCTCCCGCCTCCGCTCTGCTCTCAAGCTGGCCGTCAACCTGGTCACCCTCAAGTGGTGCGTGTGTGTGTGTGTGTGGTGTGTGTGTTTGTGGTGTGTGTGTGTGGGTGTGTGTGTGTGTGTGTATGTGTGTGTGGGTGGGTGGGTGTGTTGTGTGTGCATGGTGTGTGTGTTTTGTGTGTGTGTTTTGTGTGTGTGTTCGTCTGTGGTATGTGTGTGTGTGGTGTGTGTGTGTGTGTGTGTGTGTGTGTGTGTGTGTGTGTGTGTGTGTGAATGTGTTGTGTGTGTGAGTGTGTTGTGTGTGTGGGTGGGTGTGTGTGTTTGTGGTGCGTGTGTGTGTGGTGTGTGTGTTTGTGGTGTGTGTGTGTGTATGTGTG